>VZRW01000432.1:52676-85317 GCA_013398125.1 Aegotheles bennettii
ATATTTATAGATTATATATAAATAATATATAAATATTTTAAAATTTAAATATTTAAATATATAAAAATAATCCCAGTCTAAATGCATGAAAATGCACCGATTGAATCCGTGTCTTTTTGTCTCCACAGATCTAGCCATGATGGAAATTCAGATGTTGTAAAACTCAAACTAACAGAGGACAAGAATTAATTTCCATGCATCTGAGGGAAAAGTTCTTTCACAGATCCCTCTTGGTTTATTACCCATAATAATTCTATGAACTTCTGATTCTGCATTGGAAAACCAGAATTTGACTATATGTTTACTTTGAAGAACCTATTTATTGCCATTTTAGAGGCTTATTTTCAGCTGTTGAATTTATTTATTCGTAAATAATTAAGGAATGGAAAAAGCAGTAAGAGTAATTTTCTATTCATGGGGAGAGAAGAAATGAATCAAATATTTTACAGTCCCTGTAACTTTGTAATCAAAGTACAAGGTCAAGAAGATGGTTTTCATGGATGGAGATAATGTCTTTTCAAACAGTCCAAGGTTATCCTTGTTTCAGGTATAAACCAGTCAAAAATATACATGCTAAAACCAAGATCACCAATGAATCATTTTTTTTTTAGTGAATAGTGGTTGCAGGAATGACCTGTGAATGAGCCAGGCACCACAATGAGCCCATCATACAGTAAATCACTCAAAACTGATGAATAAATAATACATCTCTGTTAATGACAAAAAACCAAACCAAACTAAAACAAACAAAAAACAACTTTGATAAGAATCTTGTTGTTAAAGCACTAAAATGAAGATATCAAGTCATCAATTCCTGATTCTTCCACAAGCTGCCAGTGTAATACTTGGTTGGTGGCTTTCAAGGAGAATAGTTGAGTTGTCCCTCAGTCCGACATGAATAATGGAAATTATATTCTGATATTTTATTGGGAATACATAGTTAATCTTACACTAGAATATACCTTTTTAAATTTTAAAAATCAAAATATCTAAGAAAATGAAAGTATTCCAAATCATGTATTAAGTTGGATGTTCTACCATACCATTTTATCTCTTCCCTCAAAGGGAAAATCAGATGAGGATGATGGAGAGTACAGGTTTAAGCCACGGTTAAGATAGCTGAATACAACTCAGAGATTCAGATATATAGGTTGGTATTTTTTAATTCTACCCAAATACATAAATCACTTTTTTTTGTTTTTTATAAGAAGCCACAGAAATGCACTGTTCTTCAAGTTAAGATCATAAAAATTCTCTTTCTTGAACAGAATGCTTTCCTAAGTCATGGTGACATTGTAGGTTAAAGACTCCATTTCTATTTACTCACTAAGAAGGCAAAATAAAATAAGGATATAAATACATTAAATAAGAAACAATCACTTCTTCCAAATTCTCACATAACAGTTCAGAATATATTCTGCTTCCCTTCAAAAAAATTTTTGGTAGAGGTATCAAAAAAAGTTGTAAACATGACAAAGGGAACTATTTTTATCTCCTGGAATAGTAAGAATGACTCATCTACTGAAAGTTTGTGTAAAGAGAGAAGAGTTGCTGAGACTATGAACGTTAGTTCACTGAAGTTTTGCAGGATGAGATCCAGTTCTAATGAATGCATGACATATAACCAATTGTTATATAAATTATCCAGGAAATTCTTCCAGTTTTCCTTCAGTTTTTATGGACTTTGGATTGATGTGTGCTAAACAATTTACATTTGCTTTGATAAGAATTTTGGAAGTTAATTTCAGGACACAGGTTTTAAAATATTTATTTGCAGATTCCCAAACATGTTTTCACAAAGGTGCTGCAATCTATGTTTTTACAGAAGTTAACTTCTTCCACTGTTCTTGGAATTTCCTGGAAGTTTCCTGAAGGTAACTTCTATGCTAAAGAACTAGTACTTCTTTTTCTTTCACATTTCACTAACGATTTTACATTATAGCAATAGGATTCTTTACATATTCCAAGTATAGATTCTTCTTGATTCCCTCTCACATGTGGATTGAAAAAAAGATGAAGAGGAGAGAATAAAACAAACTCTGTCTTAACAGACATTCAGTCACATTAGATGGCCTTAGCTAAATCTCATGAGCAAAAAATTCTTTTATTTATTGTGAATAAAGTTATACTTGTTTTTGTCACATGTATAGTGGAGAAAACTGCATTTTCATTTAGACTTCTATATTTTGTAATTTATCTGTTCTGTCTGGGTAAAAGAAGTTACTTACATTTGTGGGAATCCAATTAGTCATACTGAGATTCTTAATTTAAAATATTTCAATTTACCAACATAGGATTGGTGCTTTAAATATATTAATATTTTATAAATATGTAAATAAACCTCTTCCTGCATGACCTGCTAGACAAACAATTACTATTCAGCCAACAAGAAATTCTGTGAGTAGAGACTCAGCAGAGCTGGATTGCTTTCCAGACATTTTTAAACAAGTAACTAATCTCTTATTTCTGCAAAATCATGCATTACATGCGTAACAGCAAAAATAATGATGTGCCATCTCAGACCTTAATTGTCCTTATTTCACGAGCAAGGCAAAAACTTTGCATATTGCACTAGGCATATAATATTCAAGTAAGAATGGAGGAGGCATGCAAACATTTGGGAATTTCTGGGTTGCATCGGGTGTGTTATAAAGTTTTTATCTTAAAGTAACAGAGAATTAGGAAAAAACATATCTTCTAAGACTTTCTGAACTTTCCTTTAGAAGACAGTTCCTCAGACAATTCATCATTTTTATTTTTTTTTTCCCCAGGAGTGTGGTAGTTGTATTAGTTCTCTCTCTGTGAAGGTCTGACTAGTTTGGTAAAAGGAAAACTGACAAAGTACTATTTGAAGACTATGAAATCATGTTTTAATAATATGATAATATTAGCAGGGACATGTATCTCTGTCCTTCATTTATTCTCATCATTCCTTTATCTGAAATTATGTGTTTGCTTGTATGTTTCTCTTAATCATAATCTACTTTAAACAAATATAATTCCTTTTTACTAATATTATTGTTTTTTTAAAATAAATTATGTTTGCTGAACACATATTTGAACGACCCTCCATACAGAATTCAAAATATTGTCCAATATACTTCTAATCACATTTAAACCATTGAGAGTTTAAATTTATTTTTAAAGCCTTTTAGAGGTAGATTCAGATGCAGATGTTTGCTTGGTTTTTTTATTTTATTTTTTGCTGTTGCTGATTGGCTTGAAGGTTTTCAAATACAATTTTCATCTAACAGCTTACTTTATCATCTCTTAATTGGTGAATTATTTTGTTCAGTTAATACCATAAATCCCTGGAAGTGAAAGTCAATGCATAGAAAATATAACAACAAAATACATATTGGATGATTTAATTATGCTTTGTGTTTGCAAAATATGAATGGAGGTGTGCAGTGAATCTACACCAATGTAAGTTATTAAAGAAAGTGTGAGTGTGGAGTGCAACTAGCCATGTTAGATAAATAAAGTGAGACAGAATTATAAACTCAAGTGTTACTGTAGCAGATTTTTAATTTTAAAAGCAGCTTTCAGACATTAGTTTTACATTTGTTATCTTTCAAAAGAGCCCTTCTTTTGCTTAAAAGAAAACACTACATGTTTTTAATCTTTCAGTGTGGCATATAGTGTAATAATAACTTCTGATGTCCATTGCTGCTGTTCCTATCAGACTTATTTTCATTATCTGGTTTTATTATCTTACATTTTATTTTTAATGAATGAGTTTTATATGTTTCACTCCTCTGAGAACAGAAATGACAAGATAACTACTGAGAGAAGATGCTCAGGGTATGTCTAAGCTGTTAAGTAAAAAAGGGACAGAAACTGAAGCAACCCAGTCTGCAACTGAGCTATATGTCTGTTAGGACAAGTCTCCACTAGGATCTAGACTATCTTGGCAAGAGATAATTAGAGTGTTCCAAAAGAAAACTAGAGGTTGGATAAGGAATAATCCAAAGTATGAAAACTCACCCCTTGCTTTTATTTAGTAACATAAATAAAAATCTCAGATATGTGATGTTACTTGTCAATATAAGGATAAGAATTGATACAAATAATTGCAATTTTATCATTATTCTGATGAAAACTGAGATTGACTGATATAAATTATAGAATAAAATTACCAATGAATAATTACCATAGTGCAAAGGATGTAACAAAATTGTTTAAACAATCAAAACAAAGATATTATTTTAGACTGTCTTTAGAAGTGTTACTAACTAAGCTTCACTTCTATCTCTCATTTGACACAGAATATGTAAATGTGACCCTGTTGTCCATAACTAAATATTACAGGTCCCATTAGGAAATAACATTAGCATTAAAAAAGAAAAAAAATAAGAATACACCATATCTTGTTAGCACTGTATGAAAATAGTATACACTGTTGTCTAATTAGACAATATGAGATTGAATTATGTTGAAAAGATGATGACAGTGTAATTTGCCGGCAGAGTTGCTTGCTTAAGAACAGCCCCCAAAATGGTCACAAATACTGCTGTCAAATAAAAACAAGATATTGTTGATGGGAAATTTGCTTGATAGTTTATTGAAAATGTAAGATATTTCAGTATTATTCCTGACAGATAAGAAAATAAGAACTTCAAGAAATATGCAAAGTAGGTAGTGATATTTTATGACTAAAAAATTCTTTTATTTTCCGGATAATAAATATTAATTTTTAGAGACATTGAAAGTCAAGACTCTATACTTGTCTGAAATACAGATAAATTCTGAAGAGTCATATGACAACCAGTATGTAATTTCTCTCTTGTATTGTTTATAAGCATTTTAGTCAGAAGTATAAATTAAGTATAATTGTCCTACTTTCTTTCATCTTAACTGATGTATTTTCTGGGTATAACTTTTGACATTTTTCTTAGTTTGCAATATTGTTATACTTTTTAAGGAAAATGACCCAGTTTTGTAACAATATGCTTGTGAAGCCTGAATAATGTGAAGAATAATGCATCCTGTGGAAACATGGGTATTTTGATTTCACTGCTTGTTAAGGGGGTTATGTTTTATTTTTGTTTTCTGTTTACTTTCAGTTTTCCATTGACTTTCTTGACACTCTAGAAAATCTTAGTGAGATACTAGAACAGGGGAAGAAGTGTTTAAGTGTTTTCCTTTCCTCCCCCACTCCCTTCTTTGCTTTATTTGATTATGCTAGAGCAATAATATTTTTGCTTTTACTTAGCTTTTTTGTTTGTTTGTTTGTTTGTTTTTTTAAGATCAAATATAACTTCGTTTGGTCTACATAATGAAACTTTTGGGCTTTGGAGAGGGTTATGGATTTTATTTTTAGATGTTAGAATGTGGACAACAAAGACTGCAAGGAAACTGAAATCTGGTTTGTTTCTCCACATTCTGGCTTCCACATCAGAAAGCCCTGTTTATTAGAAAACAGCATTTTTTTCTTCTCTCTTCTGTCTGAGTGGAAGACATATATCAGAATTGAAATTACTTTCCCCTACCACAGAGACTCTTGCTGCTCTAAGTAGAGGTTTCATTAGAATGAGTCATAAAGTGATACATGGATCACTAGCCTCAACCCGTAAGTGTAGGTATCTAAGTAAAACATCTCAGATAATGAAATTATGTAACTAGTGACAATGCTAATAGATCTGTCAACCCTCTGAAATTACTCAGTGGGAGCAAGAATTTTCCAGGAGTTTGAACCATAGCTTTGTGGGATGACTGTTTATGCAGCTGTTAGATGCCAAGCAACATCCATCCTGTCGCTTAAAATAAATACCTTATAATCCACATTAAAATCTTTTTTTAAAAAATAATGTGACTGGTTACTACCTCTACTAACATCTAGATGGATGTTACTGTTTTAGCTGTTCTTATCTTACAGAATGAAGCAAAATCAAATAGACGATAGAAAGTAGGTGGTTGTTTGTTTCTTCTAAAGACAATGGAAGAAATATTGATTAGCAGTGTCTGAAGAGCAAGGCTCTAGGAACACTTTCCATTTTCTTGACCTATGAACCTCTTGTGGCTGTGCCCTGACTACACAGCAGAACAAGAGCAGGTGTACACTCTTTCTCCATCTACTTCATGGATGTCACTGCACGAAGGAAGGAAAAGAATACTCGCCTGCTCTCAGGGTGGGAGCATGTGCCAAAAGATCAGCTGATCTGAATGGTATCAGTGATCATATTCTCCTTGCCAGAGAATTTGTCTGTACTACAATTTAGATGCAACAATTTCCTATTAAAATAGAACCTGACAAGAAAACCTATGTGAATAAATTAAGTAGGTATGAAAAATCCCTCAATTTAATCCAATGATTTAATAAAAATATAACAAAAATTCTTTAGCATTATTCCTCATCTAAAAACCTCACCTGATGAAGAAAGAAGTGCTCATGATAGAAAACCATAATGGATTAAAACAAACCAAAAAGGGTACAACTCGATGTCTTTATAATCAAGAAAACAAACTTTACATGGGAGAGTTAATTAATTAGAGAACAGAGTAATAAATAGAGAAGCTTCTGAATCTGTGTAAAAATGAATTCTTCCTAAAAAATAACATCTAAAAAGTGTAAGTTTAAAATTAATAAAAACTTCCTAGAAGATGACAAAACATATTTATGAACATGTCTCTGTTTCATGAAGTGATTATTTTAAATGATGTGGGAAATTGAAATAGGCTAGTATTATTTGGAATAAAAAAATAACAGAGTAGAAAAAGACAATGTGAGATAAAATAAAGTCATGTTAAAGGAAGAAATATACGTGTTATAGAGGATTAGACAAATTAGTTTGTGAGCAGAACAAACAGTTTGTCATTATTTTTTTCATGGGACTCTAGTATCAAAAAGTGTTTTCTTTTGTGACAGTTGATTTTAGCAGATTTTCCAATTCAAATATATTTTGAAAAAATCTAATCTCTTGATAAAGGCAAATTTAAAAATTACTATTTCTCTGTTCCAAAAAACAGTGAGGGTGGAATTCAATTCCAGGTTTTAGGAACTTAATGTGGAATTTGTTGCCTAAATATAAATGTCTACCCTTGGGCTTCTAAATGCTTCTTGATAGTCTTGGCAAATATGACAAGGTCTAGGGAACATCTCTGTCATTCTGAAACAGCAGCTGAAAGCCAGGTGAAATTCACTAAGAAATCTCAAATGCCACTAGACACCATCTGTACTGAACTTAATTGAGGCCCTGAATTGGATGTATATACATAAAAATAACTAAATTCATCAAAATTAATATGTTGGTTAGTGGAGAACTAGGAATTAATTTGTCCAAACTAAATTGCAAATGGAATTTGACACGTCAGACACTATTGAAGACATCTGTGCAGAGTTACTATATATGACAGAGAAG
Source organism: Aegotheles bennettii (assembly GCA_013398125.1). Classification (NCBI taxonomy): domain Eukaryota; kingdom Metazoa; phylum Chordata; class Aves; order Caprimulgiformes; family Aegothelidae; genus Aegotheles; species Aegotheles bennettii. The sequence continues at coordinate 60,038 of VZRW01000432.1, forward strand.
CACTAGTAATGTCCTTCTGTAACAGTGGTTGAAACTACACAAGATAGTCTAGGACATCTCAACATCACTATATATCTCTGTGTCAGTAAATGAACCATGGCAGGAGTCAGTAAAATCAGTGGAAACTGAAGAGATATACAAGCAACCAGATGTAAGTGTCTGTATCAGGATAAACTTATCCCCATCACTATGATATAGACTACAGCTGACACCATTTGCAAAGTATCTGAGAGAGCCAAGGGCGAGTTTTTTATATGAGGATTAGCAACTAGAGCATTTTTACAATTAAGCTAGTCTCTTATGTTTTAGAAACTGAACCAAGCCTCACATGAGATATTAAGAGAAGTTAATTTGAGCTACAGTGAGTAATACAATCGAACAGTGAGCAACAGTTTTTTTAGTGGTTACAGTGGGAATATTTAATAATAATAAAAGGAACATTAGATATTAGGTAACTTACAGTGAAATAAAGCAGGAACACCAAGAATAAAAATAGGAATAAGGAATCCAGATATCATCTTGGGTAGCTCAATACTTCCTGAACATAAGCTAGATGCTTCTAATATTATCTTACTTATGCCTGCTGTTACCTCATAATATTAAATAGAGATTGTACAGGGTAAATGCATGTGGCTGAATTTGAGCCTTAATATGTAGTACAGGCTACCATTCAAACCAAGTGCAAAAATTTTTTCATACAAAATTTTATGAGTAATGGAATAATTCACTGGAGATTTTAGGTATGACACTTATGTTTAGTTTCTTGAACAGACAGAAGATGAAGGGGATTAAGATGGTATTGAGGGACAAAAATGTTAATTAAGTAACTGAGAAAGCTAAGAATAATGAGAGAAGTAAGAGTTATTCCCCACTGCATCTGAATATATTGTTGAAACTTTCCTCCAAACTAGTCCACAAAGTATTATTGTATAGATCAAAAGAATACATTAATTCATAAACACAGTAGTCAGAATATACTGTGGAAAGAATGAAGAGTAAATGAGAAATCTTTTGCTACCAGGAGATCAGCAAGATGGCAAATACTTGTGGTATTGTGAAAGGAAGAGAAGATGCAACTCTGACATGATCACTCTTGACCTGTGTAAGTATGTAGCAGAACCCTAGTTTTAAGAAGTTACAACCTTGATCTATTTTTTTTTTAAAAAAAAGAACCAACAACTTTTCTTATGAGGAAAAAACCAAGACCAGCATTTTCAATAATTAAACACTACTTCTGGACAAGATGGACAATTATCTTTATGAATTAAATCATATGTCTGAAAGTTCTAGGCAAGTTTTCTCTGAAGAAATGTAATTGAATATTTATTAAGAATGATAAAGAATAAAGAAAAATTTAAACAATCTGAGGCATATTTTTAAGATAGTTATCTTTTCTAAATTCTTGTAACAGCAACTATCACCAAAATATATGAGTGAATTGCAAGAAATACCAACAAGTTACAAAAGGTGTAGTGGAAGTAGTATATTCAGTTGCCATTAAATGCTTATTTAGGCTTCAGTACCATAAATACTATAAGAAATGAGGAACTATAGACCAGAAGCCCAGATAATCAGTGTCTAAATCCCATTGAATTTAGGAAGCAAATATAAGTCCTTGAGAGTAGAAGGCTTAGAGCAGCAGTGATAAAGCAATTTGATTTGAGTTTTCTGTAATGCCAGTGAGAAGCTAAATCACGTACTTGCATTCTCTTCCACGGTGAATTGTAAATGTTTGTGATAAGTGATACAGATAAATCTCAGCCCAACCTCCCAGTTTGATTTAATTTTTCACCTTAAAGTGTCTTTTTATCTGCCAGTTACTTTGGATCAAGGAACACTGAAATTGTAATTTTAGGCATTTCCTCTATGTGTTTGCAGTAAGGAAATCAGTAACTTTTCCCACACTTTATTTCTCTCCCTAAGTTGTACACTCTGCAAGGTCCATAAATATCTGCATTTAAAGGCAATTTTGAGAGTTGAAAAAAAAAAACAAACCACAAACCCAAAAAAACCCACAACAAATGAAAGCTGTTATTTAGCCTCTTAAATACTAAAAATCTTTACTAACAGCTAAAAGCTTTTGAAAATGCTTTTAGCATTTAATAGAAGTCATTTAATAGAAGCAAAACTAGACTAAGAAACCAATGATCTATTCTAGACTTAAACTTCATGAAAATATCACAGATTAATCTCCATATAAATTTAAACAAGAAAAATGATACAAGAATACTTGACTATGGTAGTGAAGCTGATGACAGTCAAAAGTTACTGAGTGAAATATGGACAAAGATGAATTCAAAGATAAATGATGAAAACGAACCAACTCTAAACTATGTTTAAAAACAGAGGCATCTGTCTGACCCTTACTGTATACCTTCTGTTATGTTTGTCCAAGTCTTCATTTTACTAAATTCTTTCCACATTCCTATTTCTATTTCTTATGTCCCCCCTTTCTTTTTTTTTAACATTTTCCATTTATCTGCCAGGCTCTTCTTTCCTCAGAAATAACTACATATGTTACTAAACTGTAGGGATGGAGTCATATTCTCCCAATGAGGCTAGGGAGAACTAGATAGAAATGTTACAATTCTTGTGAGGACAAGAACCTTGTTGACCTGCTTGCACAAGATAAAGGTTAGGATGGGGAGGGATATGTTTATGGAAATCGGAATAATCAAGCAATTCAACTTCTTTAATACAGTTTCCCTTTCAGCTACTTGACAGCCCCATTTTCTTTGATTTTTGGAATATTTTATTCTATTCTTTCATATAAATTTTAGAGTTTTTCTACATCATTTGGAGAGAAAGAGAAGCTGAGACTGCATCTTTGTTGCTGGTAAACAGCTTGAACAGCCTGAACTATTGAGAAATAACTGTACGGTGATTATGCAAATCAGATAAACTCAACCAACCAGTGTGCAGAGAAGTGCATAGCTAAGGAAAAACCTATACAGGTATGCATCAATAGCTGTTCAGTTACTCTGTGTTCTGATTGGCTACAGCAAGTCTATTTCTATGTGCTATTCTTGCATTGGTGAAAAGCTGAGAGACATACAGAACTGATTCTCAAAATATTTGGAAAATTATATTGATTGCCTAAAGAATTTGGCTGTTTAAATGCACAAGAGATAAATTTAGCCACCAAATTTAATCTTTTTCATGGACTAGAGTAGTGCTTTTTCATTTATTACTGCTTACAGCTGCAGTTCAGTTAAGGAAGTACAAAATTAATAGCATAAAATGTATTTGGAAAAATTACCCAATTCAACAGGATGATATTGTCTACCACTACACTGTAAGGTTTACAAATTTGTAATTTAAATTATTTTAAGATTCTATAAGATTAAATTTTCATCTACAGACTTCTGTTAGATAGGAATTATACTACATTTTAATGTCTTACATTGTTCATTCAATATTCTAGCTGGTTTGGAACAAGATTGAGGTTATTCAAAGAATTCATATACTAAACACTTCTGAAATCCAGTATCTTCAAAAAGAATCTCTGCAATATTTCTCAACTAGCAGGAGTTCCCAAATCTTGCAACAACATGGTGAAACAAAATTTTTATTAGAAGCAGCAGTAAACTTGTGGTAGTTCTAGAGCAACACTCCTATGTTGGTTTTGACTACATCACATATTTGCAGGTCTAGGATATCCAGTTTTGAATTCTAGCTCTTCAGTCAACAAAGTCGCGTGCAATGAATTTGCCATCTACAAACTTTGTGCTAGTTTAATGAAATACAAAAATGTTTTGAATTTTTAATAATCTAATGTATGATTAAAGTATATACTTTGGCTTGGTCAGCTGATTTGGGGCAAGAAGGGAGTTCCACTACTCATGTTAATAGCCTTAGGAATGTCTTTTACATCTAGTTATTTCTCATTATTAGTGTCATTATTCTTTACACTGTCTATCGCTTAATGTGGGACTAATGATGTTTTTCCTGTGGCTCTATGCAGAGGGGCTATATACACAGTGGAGGAATGAAAGAGTAGATGTGCAGAACAAATCACTCAATGCTATTCTAAATATTGTGATTTATTTCTGTTACAAAAATATTTTTGTCTATCAAATGACTCATCCAATATGCTTTTTATTGATATACTTCAACACAAGGAAATTAGTGCTTGGATGCTGAGGAAGCACTGTGGCTCCATTTCAGATACAGAGCCTGAGTCACAAAACACATAAATTACATTGGTTTAAGAGAACACCAGAAAACTTGATTTTACACACACACACACACACACACATATATATGTATACACACACACACAAAATAAAACATTTTATACTAAAAGTCATAATAAAAATGTCATAAAACCCTGTTGACTCCTGAAAAGACAGTAAAAATGTAGTTTACCCTACCAGTTGTATGAGAATGAAATATGTTTTCAGCTGACATGTTTCAGCTCTTGATCATTCAATCAAAAAATAGTTTTAAAACAGTGGGTCAGTTTCGGCTGTGTCACACCACATCTTATATTCTCTAACATGCTCTGAACTGAAGACTTGATTATTCTTATACCACAGAGAAATTGTATTTTACCAATGAGTTCAAAGGAAGCAGAAGTAGATCCCCATAAAACCAGAAGCCTGACACTGTCTTCTGTATTGTATGCTCATGAGACAGACAGATGCTTGTTAATACTGGCAGACAACGGAAAAACACCCATTGTAGTTGACTACATATTGATGATGGTAGCTGAGATTGAAAGCCAAAGATGTACAAGCTAGTCAGGAATGAGTTTTCACTGTTTTTGTTATAATTAGAAGGAATGCATCTTATGACTGGAATAACTCTTCCAACCTTGATTATTCTATAACCAACCCCTACCTCACTACAACCCCTTTTCAGGTAGTTGTAGAAATCAATGAGGTCCCCCTTAAGCCTCCTCTTCTTCAGGCTAAATAAATCTAGCTCCCTCAGTCATTCTTCATAAGACATGTTTTCCAAACCCTTGGCGAGCTTCATTGCTCTTCAGCACTTCAGTGTCCTTTTTGAAGTGAGGGGCCCAAAACTGAACACAGTACTCAAAGTGTAGCCTCACCAATGTCAAGCACAGCAGGACGATCACTTCCCTAGTCCTACTGGCCTCACTGTTCTTGATATCAGCTAAGATGTCATTTTCCTTCTTGGCCACCCGGGCCCACTGCTGGCTCATATCTAGCTGGCTGTTGATCAGCACCCCCAAGTCCCTTTCTGCCGAGCAGCTCTCCAACCACTCTTCCTCAAGCTTGTAGCAATGCATGGGGTTGTTGCAGCCTAAGTGTAGAACCTGGCATTTTCCCTTATTAAATCTCATACAGTTGTCCTCAGCCCATTGACTGAGCCTGTCAAGGTCTCTCTGTAGAGCCTGGCTACCCTCAAGTAGATCAACACTTCCACCCAACTTAGTGTCATCTGCAAATTTACTGAGGATGCACTTGATCCCCTCATCCAGATCATCAATAAATATATTAACCAGGGCTGGCCCTAAAACTAAGCCCTGAGGAACACCACTAGTGACCGACCACCAACTGGACTTAGCCCTATTCACCACAACTCTCTGGGCTTGGACATCCAACCAGTTTTTGACCTGTCAAAGAGTGTGCATGTCCAAGCCTTGAGCAGCCGTTTTTTTTTAGAAGAATGCTATTCTCAACTCACATCTGTTTATCTCTAAAGAGTGTTTATCATTTAGAAAAGGTGCAAAGGGGAGTAACTGATCAGAGATCATGGGAAATTATCAGAGAATGAAAGAATTTGTCTAAAGAAGAACTATTCTACAGGACAGATCTTAGGAAAGCTGATAACTGGTTCTAAGTGTGATATTGTTGATATTTATAAAATGATAAATGGTATGGAGAGGATTAATAAAAATAATTATTCAGTTTCTCATAATAGAAGACAAGGAAAGTTTAAATTAGAACACAGGATTTTTTTTAAAAAAAAAGGAAATGATTTTTCACTTAGAGCATAATTAACTTGTGGCACCCATTGGTTTAGGATATTTTAGATGCCAAAAGTATAGCTGTGTTATAAATAGATTGGACAAATTAGTGGGAAAATGCACTTTTCAGAAGCTATTAGGAAAGACGGTCTGAATGTAATTTGCAGTCCAATAAATTTCTAAGATACAAACTAATGAAACATGAGTTCTATTCCTCAACATATGAATATTTCCTCAAAATATTATTCAATAGTGTTTTGTTCCTTTTGTTTTCTGTAAGTGCCAGCTAATGCCCACTGTCAAAGGCAAGATACTGATTCTTCTCTGTAGTCCTTGTACGTGATCCTACTTTGCAGCACTGTTATGGTTTGAGGGGACACAGGAAAACTTCATGGTATTACTGCAAGGACCCAGAGAGGGGTGTGGAGTTTAGGACCCTTTGTGAAAAAGGGTCCGGGGTGGGGAAAGCTGAATAATCAGTATTCCCTCCCACTTCCTGATAAAATGTATAAAAGCCAGGAAAACAGGAAGTTTCCCCTCTTCTTTCCTGCTCTCCTTCTCCTTGTCACATGGAGATGTCCCAGAGAGAGAAAAAATCCTGCCTTTGTCATCAGTCATATGATGATGCCTGTGTCTTCTGTCATATATCTGTTTGTTCTGTGATTTAAAACTACAAAGAATGAAAAAAAAAATAAAGATGAAATGAAAAAAAAAAGTAAAATACTATTGAAAATCCATAGAAAATTGGTAAAGCTATTGGTAAGGGAAACCAAAGTTATCAATGAGTATAACCCAAAAAAACATAACGGGGAGTCCTTAAAAAGTATATTAGGATTTTGAAAAGTTCTGAGTCTATTGCTAGATGCTATTAATAAATTTACACATAAATATGATAATTAGGTTGAATTTATCTATGTTTCTTTTTAGGTTTTTTGGTTTTTTGTTTTGTTTTGTTTTTTAACAAACAATAGGTTGTATTTATCCCATAATCATATGGTGGAACTAAAATTCAACTTAAGTAACAGTTGTAAGGAAGGAATTATCTACTAAAATTAAACTCAGAAAGGACTTCTACAATCCCTTCTTTAATACTTACCAAGCTTTGGAAGAACAGATAAAAGTAGGGAAAATAAAAAAAATTCTCTACTATTTTGAATATGCCAAGAATTATGGATTGATATCACTGCTTGAGAAATAATAGAGGAGGATTACATCAACAAAGATTAGAAAATAAATTTATAATAAATGTTACTTCACATAGGGTCAAGAACAATACTGTTTGCCAAAAATCTAACAATCCTGTTATCTTTTTTTCTGTTTAGGATGTTTCTGATTGATCAAGACAATTGTGTTGCCATTGTGTATTTTGGCTTCTTGGGTATTTAAGACTGTGCGTGTATCATTTCATTTAATAACACTCAATGTTATTAAAAAATGTGCCTTAAGAATTTTGTAAATATTAGAGGTGGGAGACAAGATGCAGCACTGGAACCCAGAGGAATGTTCTTCCTGGCCCACCACAGCAGACTCTCTGTGGACTCCCAGCACCCGGGGAGTCCTTCCATCCTAGCTGGGTTGAAGGGAGTCTGCTGTGGTTCCCTGTCCCCAGGTCCAGCCAGTATCCGGCTTGAACATGTTTTCCCACAGTCACACACACAGCATAAGCAAGATCAGACAAATACACCAGCACATTTTGGCACCCAAAATAACATGAACAGTGCAGCCCAGTTCTCTTGCCTTCACTGCCTGATCAGGACAGGAGTTTGATAGTGGAGTATATACATCTCTCTGGAAACAGTATGGGTCTCTCCAGTCATTGGTTTCAAGATATCCTTTTAACCAATACTTGGCCCCTAGGTAAGGATGCCATCCAGCTGATGGCAGCCTGACTCATGGATGACTCATACCTATGTCTTTCACTCCACTGAACGACACACAGACCTCTTATGCTTGTAAGTCAGTCTAACATAGCCTTTCCTACCACTCACTTGCACAGGCCTATGATCTAGTGTTCACATACAGAAAAGATAGTCAGAAGTGAATAAGAATATAGGATAAACCGCAATGGTCAAAACACAGGGCTCATTCAGGCGAGCATATCAACAAGCATATAATCATGACCAATACTTTCGTATGCCTTTGTTGTGATTTAACCCCAGCTGGCAGCTCAGCTCCACAACCCTGCTCGTTCACTCCCGTGGATCAGGATGAAGGAGAGAATAAGAAGAGTAAAAACGAGAAAACTCATGGGTTGAGATAAAGATGGTTTAATAGGTAAAGCAAAAGCTACATATACAAGCAAAACAAAACAAGGAATTAATTCACTACTTCCCACTGCCACACGGGTGTTCAGCCATCTCCAGGAAAGCTCCCCTGTTTCAGTCCCATAATGAGTTTTACACAGTCCCAGAATACTCTCTACTCTGTTCTCAAAATCCATTCCTCCTCCAACCCATAGTTAGTCTTCTATCCTTTTAGTTTGTATGGCTTTCTGGGGAGAATTCTTAATAGGTTCTTCTATGATAGTTTTAAAAGTAGTCAATTCAATACACTCTCTTTTCACAGAGTAGGTTACTAGGCTTCTTCCAGCTGTCATTTTCCCTGATTCTCATGGTGGATATTTTGTATTCAATTTGCTGAGCGTTTGGTCAGATAATCTAACAGTAAATAGCAAAAAAAACAAAACTAAAAAAGCATGTCTTCATTACCATATGTAATATGGCAATGAAAAAGTAAAATAACAATATGAATATTTAAATTAGACAAGGGAAAGGAAAGAAAACCTGATTTATTGAGAAAAGGGAATGTGCTTCATAGCAGCTATATGTTCTCCACAACTTGCATGCCTCTAATTACCTGTTTAAAGCTGACACTGGTGACTCTCACAAGAGCAATGGCTTTCTTGAAATCAGCAAATCAAAATGAACTTGTATATTTTATGAACCTGTGTGGGCTGCTACCAACAAAGCAGAAGTTTGGGAACCCTATAGTCTTCTCCATACAGCACTGGATTGATTTTGGTATCTGGTAGAAGGAAAATGCTTTGGTAAATAAATAATATCAAGTGACTTTCAGAAATCTGAGGCTATTGGACAGACAACCCACAGCTTGCAGGATGTTTCTCACCAGTCTGCTTGAGAACAGCCTGGATAATGTGATATTTGAGGGAAATAATTAAAGAAAAGATTGACTTCTTTAGTCAAAGCAAGACAGAAATTATATCCTATTTTCATGTTGAGATTTCAAGGAGACAAGAAATACCATACTAAAAATTCATCCATTTTGAAAGTTTAAGAAAAAAACATATTATGTTTATTGAAGACATTGTAAGGAGACATGAATACATAAACTGTAAAAAATAATTCATACTAGAATGTTTTTGACCTTGAGGACCTAAAAGCTGCAATAAGAGAACCAAGGTGATAGTTTTGTGACTGAAGGTGATTACATTCTGGAGTAGTCATCTAGGGCATATGATTGACTTGCTCTTGATACAGATTTCAACTCATATTGGATATCATACTTAAAAACCTGTTCCATGCTCTCATTTGGACCATTTTTATACTTGTTCATCTGTATTTACAGAAACAGTGATCCTTCCTTACAATTTGTGGACTCCAAGGTGCATTTTTGACTAAATTATCTTCAAAATATAACAAATGGGCACTTCTAAATAAATTCCAAGTTAATGATTTGAGCTGTCAACCCAAAATAATCAGAAAATATTCTTTCTGGTTATTTAACTAAAGATTTTGAGTGGGAGTGGGGTTGTGATTTGTTTTTGCCTTTCTCTGGAAGGACAAATGGCTACAACTGCAGATGATTCAGGATGAGTCAGTGATGCCTTGTTGCCTCATGGCTTTCTCAGTGCTCAAGGATTACAAACTACAGTGTCAGGAAGGAGGCACTCCCACAGTAAGGTCAGAGAAGTTTCTGCAAAACAGCATTTATCTGTGCCATTTGGCTGTGTTTCACATCTAGAATAGCAAATGTATGTTTGGCTTATGTACATTATATAACATAAGTCTTCTAATGAATTCTGTCAATGCAGGTCTACCAGGTTTGTTGACATTCCAATTTCTTTTGTTTTCTGTTTGTTTAGTATTCTGGAGACTAATCAAATAGCTTCAATATGTAATTAGTCTAAAAGCTCTAGCAGTCTCTTTAGCTGTCATTTCTGTGAAACCTGTGTCTTTAAAGAAGTGAAAAAAACCTGTTATTCAATCCAGATGAAATATTGTCTTTACTGATACAATTACAGCAGCAAATAAATTATTTTTTCCACTTCAAAGCCTTTTTTTAAATAAAGCTGTTTTAAAATGTTTAATAATTAGTAATATATAGGACTACACAATTGAGACCAGAGTTATACAACAAAAATACCCCTAATATCTCCAAAGTCTTCCTCTTAGATACAAGTTTTTACCACAGAAGTTTTAAAAATATTGTGAGTGAAGGTTTAAACTATGTTTGAGTAAATATTCAGACATGTCTTGCCTCACTTGCAAGGAAGCACACGTACATGCTGTGATGACTTATAATAAGGTTACTCTAGAAGCTGTCAGGGATCTATAGCACAAAATCACTGAGATCATTGCCAAAGGTTACCCAAACAAGAACCACAAGATTACTACTGCTGAATAACCAGTATCTACTGGGTTAGTTAAGTAGGTGGCAAAGATTAATTATATCTGATTTAGAAACCCTGATGCTCACACTTGATTGTGATAGTAGGGATCACTATAAATGTAGAGTGTACAATAGAACCCATGGGCTTTCAAGATGTCTCTGTAGGTGGCCTGCAGCCTCCTCCTACAGGATTTGAATTTGTAGGGATCAGCTCAAGGTGTTCATCTTGGAGGGGCTGGGCCCAGCGCTGTGTGAAGCCTAAGATCCATGATGCTCACTCAGGGCTCAAGAAGGTCAGAGCTAATTGTTCAGGAGTATCAAGAGCAGAGATGCTCTGTAAGGAAAGGTGACCTGGCAGCCAAGAGTGGCCACAGCACGGGTTGAGGTAGTGCCCTTGACTGAAAAAATGCTGTCCCATGAGAACAGAACAAAGCAAGCAGGCTAGGGTTTCATCAACAGTCTGGTAATCTTCAAGATCACCAGATGATGCAAGATGACAAGTCAGATCTGAGGTAAAGCCAGGAAGTCTAGTCTGGCCATTGGTGTTCACAGGGCACCTCAGAATTAACTGGAACATTCTTCCTCTGTCTCTCTTTTTTGGCCTTGCTCTCCAGAGTGATAAATTGATTAAATCAAATTTCTCTTTTGTGTCTATGATTCTTGACTACTACTTTATAGATTTTTATTTTTCCCTTCAAGAAAGGGATATATTTTCTTGCTGAATAGCAGAATGTAACAGCATGATGCACAAAATATCACAACAAAGTACAAAATATGCATACCTGTCTGTTGTTTCTTTCTGTGCATTTTTTACATGGCTCTGGGAGGATGCATTATCAGAATGTAGAAAGTTGCACTCACGGCTGCTTTTCCATGGAATAATAATACAGATTAACATATTCTTAAGGGCTGCAATTCAGCAGTCAAACCATTTAATTTGAATTGATTATGAATTGGAAGTTATTCTACATTTGCCTTCGGGTCTGCTACTAAGATTGTTTGAAAATATCTGGTTGTTGTGTCATTTAGTGTAGCCACTTTATTGTCTTCCACTGACCTATAATAAATTTCCATTTTTTTCTGGTCAGCTTGTAAAACCTGGCTTTTAACTCTTCACACTGAAGTAGATTTTTCACAGGTTTACTATTACAGAACAAGCAAAGCTAAAGCAGAGAAGTAGAATCTGATGAAGAAAAAGCAGCTGCACCTCAAGAAATTTTTACTTTGTGTTTAAATCACAATTCAAGGAAACAGTCAATATTTCTCTTCTGCTAGGATTTTACTACTAGAAATAATTATTAGATGTAAATAAGATTAATTGCTTAGGTGTCTGCTAAGGATTTTACTAAGTCAGAGTCTTGTTTGTATTCATTATGATGGCAACATTGTGTCTAGCTTCTTTCAAGATGATCTGGGTGACTTAAATGAGACTTATAAGAAAACCTCCTAAAGCATCTGAATCTGTCGGATCTATAGTACAGGTGTTCATGATAGCATTTCCTGCTAGTACCTGTGCTATGTATGGTTCACTTCCAGATGGCAACTGCCTTTCTTTTGAGGGAGCTGAAATGAAAATTGGAGAATAGGTCATATTAATTGACCATGAAACAGAACTAGCAATGGCTGGGACAAATGCATGAAACACTAGAACCGCTTCTGGTTTTACATGATGTATGCTCTCTTTCCCATCTTTTGATTATTTGATCTTCACCACAATTCTTCAGTGCATGGAGAAAGTTACCTAAGGAAAGACTCTATGAAAATGAGCAAGTTAATGAAGATAGCTCATTCTATAACTTAATGAGTTAAATATGTAAGTTTCTATATTTAATAGAGATATAGCCAATATAGTTATCAGTGTTTTGCAGGTGATTTCTCACATTTTAAAGTAAATATCTATTCAGCTGGATAGCAATCTAAATTTTATTGACAGTCAAGGGCAAGTCAGTTCCTGAATATAATAATCTATTGCCATTTGAGAAGCCTCAAGCAGAACTTCCCTTGGTCCCTAGTATCTTCCATCCTCAGCTTAGAGCATTAGCCTTGAAATGTCTCAGATAACACTGGAGACCTGTGTTTAGGCAATTGAAACAGCCACTGAATATCCATCATCTGAAATAAGAGATCAAGCATTTTACTCTTGTGTAGACACTTACACTATAAACATTTTGATAGGTGAAGTTGAATGCCCTCCCTTCTGGAACTGAAGCTTCTGATCTGTCTATAAAGCTCATACTCAACCACAAAAGGCAAAATCAGCAGCTGTTTTCCCTTTAAGTTTTCTACAGAAATACAAAACAGAGAGAGAAAACCAACAAATAAAGTATTGAGAACACCAGTATAAAATATTTGTGTACTAACCTGAGACAGCCTGAGACCCTCTCAGTTACTGCTAGCCTGCTTATCTTGCAATTACAATGTGAAGGGGATCAGCTGAGATTATGGGGAGGAGAAGATGGGTCAAGTGACCCAAATGCACCAGTCATAGTATTCCTTCCCATGGTGCTCAGTATAAAATGGCTCCTAAGAGAGCTTTCTTCTGGTTTTTGTGGTTGATGTGCTGGCAGGATTGGGAGCATCTCTTGTCATCACTCTCTCCACTGCTGGTGTTCCTGCATCTGCTTTCTTGCTGGAGAAGAACATTGTGCACAGGGATGGGTTACCTCACCCTGCCTCCTTGAGTAAGACCAGTGCAGCTGCTCTGAGGTTTTTGCTGAATGTCTTCAGAGATGCTGGCCCCAGGTACCCCCATCTGTTGCTGAGTTCAGTTTGGGACTTTTCTGGTCTGGACATATTTACCATCTGGGAAGTAGGGGCTTCATAGTCACGTTTTCTTTTATATATATGGATATATTTACATATTTGTATGTACTTCACCTCTTTATTATTATTATTGTTATTATTTTCTCTTTCATTAAAACTGTTCTGGTTTTTTTTCCAACCTCAAAGTCTCTCTCCTTATTTCCCTGTTATCTTCCCCTGGTGAGGGATGAGGAGTAGATAACAAAGAGAATCTGTCACCTGGTTATTGGCAAAAACTGTGGCAAGAAGCAATGCAGACAAAGTAACCACTAGAATAACAAATAAACACTGACAAGACTTAGGGGGACAGTCAGGAAGAAAGAAGGCTCCCAGAAAGAATTGACAAGGACTGCACTGTGTTCCAGAGACACCCATTCTCTTCCAGTGACTGAAAAGGTAGTGTAAGCGTGTCAGCTTAGATAAAGACAACCATATTTGGTCAGAAATACTCCACTTGTTATATCTATAGTACTTGTCAGACAGAAAAGGAAGAGAGGGTCAGATGATGTTCTGGGATATGAAGGATTGATTTGAACTCTTCCTTTTTGTCCTGACTAACTACTAGCTTTTACATGTCCCAGATGCTCTCCAGAAATATATTAAGAATTAGGTCTTTCTTAAATTGTCTTGTTCACCTTCTGTCATGTTGTATAAAATAGTGAAATGCACACAAACAAGAGAAGAGAGACTCCATCACGTAGCGGCAACCTACTGGAATAGACTCAGTGTATGCCTAAACCAGTAAATTAAACAAACTTTATAACGTTCCTCCGGCAGCAAAATTACAGAAGAGTTATGAAACAGTCTAAATCCATAAAGCTAAATTATTTTAGCTTCTAAAACTAGTAGCCATATCCAAACTATATATCAGGAAATTATTTGGGAGTGCTGACTGGTTTACTACAAAGGTCTTTTCCAACTGGAGTGATTCTACGATTCAATCAGCTTGCACATTTTTTGCCTAACTTTTATTTCCTACTTTTAAAGTTAATTCACTTCTGTCTTTGTTTCAGGGAAATTAATTAATAAGACTGTTATATTGTAGGCTGCACTTTGAATTTCTGAATCTCAGAGAGGGACCAACACAAACCAAAAAGCAATGCTACCCAGGGAAAGGAGCTATCTCAGGAAAGATCTTGCTTTCAGGTTATGCACAAACAAAACCAGCAAAGCCTAAGCGGCATAATGACTGAATGCATTCAGGAAGATCTTGATCCAGATGCCATGTAGCATCATCTTTCTCAGAGAGAAAGAGAGCAGCAATGTGACAGTGGAGGTTTGGAGAGTGGGAGCTCTCTGCAGAGCAGCCTTGGGGTGTGGAAGGCTGTCACAGTTACCTACACAGTTACCTACTGGGAGCAGCAGCTGAAATTAGGTCTGAACACATGATAAATGGACATCATCAGTGTTGTGCTTGTTGGTCCAGAATCCTTCCTGTGTTTTCAGCTCACATGTAGACTGTAACCAGCTTATATCATGAAGCTATATATTACTGAGCCTATCCTTATCCAAACATTTCTCCTATAGAGGGTTCTATCACAGTAGCTCCTGTACTCACAGTCTTGGCTGTTTGCTTTCCTTATAAAAAATGTAGCTGTTGGCTTTCCTTATAACACTTTTGTCTACACAGTTACTGAACACTAGACAGTTTCTTCAAGTGACAACAGGAAAGAACCAACCATTGATGTAGATGTGTAAAGGTGGGTTAACATATGAAGTTATCTCACTGAGAACTTGACAAAGACTCCTTCTTGTAAAGACTCACGCTGAAAATCATGAAATGAGATAATAACTGGCTTGAGAATGAAAGAAAAT
Source organism: Aegotheles bennettii (assembly GCA_013398125.1). Taxonomy (NCBI): domain Eukaryota; kingdom Metazoa; phylum Chordata; class Aves; order Caprimulgiformes; family Aegothelidae; genus Aegotheles; species Aegotheles bennettii. The sequence continues at coordinate 75,222 of VZRW01000432.1, forward strand.
GACAAAACATTCAAAGCTGCCTTTTTGCAGAGGGCAGACTGACATATGGCACAACTGAAGAATTATCAGAAATGTTTTTTGCTTCATGCTCTGAATTAATTTGCAACTTATTCTAACAGAACAGCTAATGGCACCTCACTGATACTCTGTTTTTCATTCATGGCAACTTGCTTTCAACAACCAGCAGAATCTTTCTAAATGCCACAAACTTTTAGAGAGCACCACTTCTGCTTTGCATTGTACTTGATTACACAATTTTTGTGTGTTTTGTCACGTATTTATAAAAGTGGTAGTTTTTCCTATTGTCTTTATCATTGGAATTTGATTGCATGGCATGGACTCCCATGGTGAATTAAATATACAGTGATTATACAGATCAGTCACCCGCAACCGAATGAAGTTCAGGGAATTGCATTAATGCTAATACACTGTATAAAAATGGGTCATAAGTTGTGCAGAATCCTTACCCTCTAAAATACTGAAGTAATCTATTTTCTAGATATATTTACTTGCACTCATAATATTACTACTACCAGAATGTGGTATTATGGAAAATTAAATAAAATCTTAAAATTTTGAAAAATTAGGAGAAATAAACAGCTGAAAGATATACAGTGAAATTCCTCATAAGGTCAAACAAGATTTGAGTGAATGATTTGCAGGATGAAAATTAAAAGAACGTACAAAATGTGTATCTGAAAATGCTCATATTGAAATCACTTGAACAACTTATATTGGAACAAAATACAAAACTATTATTTTGAAGATTTGAAACCAATTATATATATGTATATAAGCATATATTTGTTAAAAGGAAATATACCAATGATAACTAGATATACCCCTGTTGATATAGGAATAAATGCACATACTTTGTATTAGTTCTGTATTATTGTATAATGTCTCTTTGCAGCATCAGCAAACACAGCAGCAACCCATACAAAATAGAGCAGAATTATAGCTTCAACTGCTTGACATTTTGCATCTTAACTTCCTTGCTTTTATCATTATTTTAATATCAAGTGGGTCGATTAGGAGAAAGTAAGGTCTAAGCAGATGGTTGTCAGACTGTGCTTACCACCATAATGCAATTGAGAGTTAGTGAGCAAGCGTTTGCAACTTGGTACAATATAAAACATTGCCACATTAAAATGCCAAAAGAAATCAGAGTTAGAGAGTACTTTATAATTGTAATTCACTCTTTACTATTTGTATTCTAGAAATATCAAGTGTAGAAAGGCACATGCAAAGGACTATGCCAAAACCTGTAAATAAAATAGACATGGAGATGAAACAGACATGGAAGCCTCAGGTCATATATGAACTCTTCAATTAACTTCCTGAGCAATCTGGAATAATTGACTCTACTGAATCAAAAGCAGTAAGATTAAAAATAACAGAAGAATATTAAGCCAAACACCCAGCAAATTGATGTTTGATTTGTGTTTTCTGTAAGCACACTGCAGCCTTTTCTTGTGACATTCCCAGCCTTATTTTTATTGAGTGATTCAATTATCAAACAAACCTGAATTTATGTGGATAATTAACATGTTTTAAACTTGGCTGAAGTAGGCATGCACAATTGCAGAACCTCAAGGATGATAAACAAAAACACAAAGAAAAAATAAGAAACTATCATTAGTATTTCAAAAGGATGCCAGTCCAAATCTAGTTGAATAAGTCTAACCAGTATATTCTACTCATAGTAGGTTCCCGACAGAGCAGAAGGTGCCTGCTTCTGTTCTCATTTCTTAACAAGTACAAAGTGTGACTAAGTAAATGGTTAATGTATAATACGTATTTGTGCATGCCATACATTAGAAACAACTGTGTAGTTGACTTGTTAACTAAAAATCTCTCTAAATTGTTCTTGTTTGGTGGACCTAGTCACAAGTATTGCTTATATGTAGAAGACCTTTTCTACCCATTATACTACTTTCAGAGTTGCTCTGTGCTTCTCAATATTGCTAACTAGTTTGGATTTTACACATGGGACAGATGAATGGGAATGATCATGAGGGAAAAGTGAGGATCAGGCTTTGAGTAGGAAAAAAGTAAGAATAATGGCATTTCAAGATTATTCTAATATGGCAGGGCTTTAAGACGTTTTTTTGGATTGTTTTGGATGTACGTGGGAGTGAAGGATGTCAGTGATTATGAGCATTTGTTTTCCAAACAGCCCTGCAAGCCCTTCTGCAGAAATTTCTTTCTCTATTCTCCTTAAAGAAGATCTTTTTTTCAATGTCAGAAACAGTCCCTGAATATTTTTATGAGTACCAAGGAAGAAGGATCAGGGCTGCTTCTAGTCTGACTGCACAAGAAGGAAAAGTAAACCAAGAGAGAGGGGCTGAGAGACTTCAGGGATTTCTGTTTATAAGTAGTGGATGCTCTCTTGATGCCAGAAAAAAATAATGATTATTTGGCTTTTTATTAACAAATCAAAGAAGCCACAAATCTTGAAAATCTTTCTTGGAAATAAATTATGTACTCATGTGTTAATTTAGCTTGAGTGAATTGGAAAACATTTCCCATTGCTAAAATAATACTGCAGCATGAAATAATATCTTGTTGCTCTAAGTCAGTTTAACATTTCAACCCTGTAATTTCTCCTTCTTCAAAATACTTGTCTAAAGGCTTTATCTATATGCCCACAGTTGGAAGTTCTAGGTCAATGTTTGCAGTCTATTTTGCCCATTTGTTACCTCCTGACTAAAAAATATGTCCCAATTTCATCAATGCAGTCTTTTATTTTCCAGAGATATTATAAGATTCTACTTTTTAACACATTGCCCTCTAGAGTGCTTCTCTAACAACTTCCTTATTTTGTAGTCTGTAAGTCTCATGGAATAAAATCTTTGTTACTTTTTCTTATTATATGTTTTCAGGCTTGTTGGCAATTTCTATAAATGCCTATAGCTATTATTATATATATATTCTCAGTATTAAAGGTTAGATTCTCAACAGTTTTGCACTATTTGGTAATCATTTATACTTGTATAATGTAAGTATAACCTACCAACACAAATCGGAATCATTTTATAACCACTTAACACAGAGATAATTGGCAGTAAATAGTGCAAGGTAGTGGAAATTTAGGAGATAGACATGCAATTATATTAAAAGAAATCAATAAAAAACTCTTCCAAATTACAGCCATGGCATGAACAAAATAAAACAAAATCAATAAACTCAAATCTACCCTTCAGTGTCCTTTAAAGTGCTAGGTAAAAAGAGAAGCCTACATCAGAATTTTTATGTCAGAAAACCCGAGCTATATTAGACAATTGAGATAGTGATTTCCAGAACTACAAGTGTAATATTGCCAACCCTTTTTAGCTCTGAAGTAAAAGTTGAGTATTGAAGGTCCTGTTAGATTTCAATTGTTACCTTTTATTATTATTATTAAAAAAAAAAAAAAAAGGATATTTCCTACTGGCTTTGGATCCCAAGCCTAAACAAAATAACCACAAAATATTGCTTTATGTCCCAAAAATAAAAGTAAGATAAGTCATTGCAGAAAAGAAAAAGGAGGTTTTTTGGGTTTGGTTTTTTTTATGTTTTTGGGGTTTTATTATTATTGTATGATAGAAAAGCCACTGTTTCTATTAGTTTTGTAATTTAATTCTTTAACATGTTCAGTAATTAAATAAATGTTTTCACTAAGAACATTATAGAAACATGGAAAACTGGAAATATGATACAGAAAATAAAAATAATTAATACATAAATAAATAAAACAGTGATAGACAGGTTCTACTACTCGTTCTTATAATTCATTCCATGAGAAACTCTGTTTTGAATAATTGTTGAAACTACCTGAACATATTCTGCATGTACATTGGAGCACTGCATAATCTCAAGCATCTGACTCAGAATTTAGCTCCAGCTTACAACACAACACACTTAATCAGACACTGCAGAGAATTTCAACATTTGTTTGGACAAAGCATCTCTAATTTCCACTAGTAAGCAAGAGACTGTCTGTAAGTGAACTTTCAAATTCATGATATGTCAGGAAATTGATGGATAAAAGAATATCATCAGAATAGTCTTTTTGAGATGAAGGATGATAATTTTAGGGAAAACTTTACATTCTACAAATGGTATCTTTGGCCCTGATTAACAGCACGACGTGTAAGCAGATTCTGCAAGAAGTAAAAAGAAAGATAGGTGTGGCAAGCAGCCAGCAGACTGGAAAGATAGAACAGCATGGAGGAAAGATTACTGAAACATCAGCTATGAAGAAACTGAAAGAGAGGGAGTATTAAGTCTGCTAAGGGAAGAGCAGGACTAGAAGGCAGACAGCAGGGGCTTAACAATAAGATCAGGCAGGAGTATGACCCTGACAGGAGTTCCACCTAAAGGGTCACATAAAGAAACTGGTTATGATAAGTGGGATTTCTGTGCTACTTAAGCTGTAATGTCTGTGGAACTTCATGAATTTGAAGAACATGGACACTGAGAAAAAGGAAGAAATTATGACAGTATGACAGAACTAAACAGAGGCATGGACAACCCTGAAACTATAGCTGAGAACACAGACAAGTGCAGACTTTTGGATAAAACTGTAAGACAAAGTGTGTTAGAAGAAACATATACACAAAAAAAAGCAAGAAAATACAAAAAAGTTCAAGCCATGTCACCAGTGATGTTCTGTCATCATCTGTGTCCTAGAGTTCATTGATGAAATTACCCTTCTTTTTCCATAAACAGGTGAAAGAATCAATGTGCATAAAAGGACATTTCTGAGATGTGAAATGTGAGATATGCACAGTGAGGACAGGATACTGTGGAGTCAGCAGAACACGGTACCAGAACTCAAGGCAAAATTTATTTTTTCAGAATAAAATACCTAAGGTCTTTGCCAAAAAGTATTCTGAGAAAATGCTTAAAGTGTTCTAAGCTTCTCTTTTTCAGAGAAGGCTCCCATTCTTTAAGAAGATAACTCCTTCCTGTCTTGCCATGTTACAAAATACCCCAAAAAACAAAAATGGCAACAAAAATATCTTACTGAATTTAATTAATTTTACACTGTTTGCTTACATAGGAAATCTTTATGTGTGTGAGTGTTCAAGGTGTATATGTGTTCAAGCAAAAGTAGGATAGGAGTTTAGTGTCTGTGGACTAAATAGGAAGTTTGATCTTATCAGTGTGTGCAAACACTGAGTTAAGGGGATAGAATACTTAAGAGAGCTGTACATGGAAGTGGACGGACCAATAGAGAAGCAAAAGAACAACTGAAAGGGAGTATTGGGATGGACAAAGCACATCACATAATACTAAACTATCAAAGCAAAGAACTTGTATGATATGAAGATGCTAAGTGCTGAAAAGATGTTACTAAACAGAAATAGTGGGACAAAGATACAGATGATGAAAAATTGCACTCTTCAAAAACAACTTACATGGAGGAAAAAAGGATTTAATAGAAAACCCTATAGTCAGAAAAACAGGTAAAAGAAAAACAAAAAGAAAAACAAACCAACAACTTCAAAGAGCACACATTAGTTTTAATTGATTGGAAAAAAATTAGAAGTCAAAACATAAAATTAAATGAGACAACTGAAAATCTGGGATGCTAAAGATTACCTGAAGTGGCAGGGTGTCCAGATCCAGCTTGGACTACAAAATTTCAAAATTGCAATATGATGTTTGCAAATGGTTTAAGTACAGTGAATTTGCACCACCTGTTACTTCCAATTTTTGTGACTTAGCACATGTCTTACAGACCAACAGGTTAATCCTTCGCTGGTTTATCTGGAGCTACATTTTTTCAGCAATTTTGTAGGAAAGTACATTTTCAGAACCTCAGCTTTTCTCCAGTGTACTCAATTTCTGACTACAGAATATATACAACATCATTTTCTGCTTGCAGTAGTTGTAGGGTATTTCAGAGTACTTATGACTGTATATCTCTATTCCTTTAATGTGAGCGGCATAGCATTTGTTGCCAAATGATCTGATTATAGTAGCTGGTTAAAACAGGTCAGTTGCATTATATTTATTTTATATGATTCCTACATTATTTTCACAAGACCTAAGATGAAGAGTTCAGATGTTTGTTTAAAGTAAATCCCACCTAGCCTGACTGTTATAAGACATTCCTACTAGATATCTGATTAAATAGTAGAGAAGAACAAATGCTACTTTCCCCTTCAAATAAAGGATAAATACTGATAAAACTTCTTTTTCGCATTCTGCCTCACATCTTGACAGGAGGTATTTGCATGGTATAGACACTCTAAGCCAAAGCATCTTTTTCTCATCAGGGAAAACGATGAAATGCCACAACTGTTAGATTTCTCCAGATTCTGCCCTTCCATGCGACACATTTATCATATGTATTAATTGATTAATAATTTTATCAGCTCTGATGATAACATCATGTGTGGTCTGCGCACTTGCCATGTACCTTGGAAGGTTGTATTCTAGATGATTCCCAGTATGCATGTCTTCATGTTAGATTAACTACTCCTTAGAGTCTGTTTCAGACTCTCAAGTTTATCCTTTACTCTGTACTAACCAGTTAACATGTACAACTTGATTCTTTTTCCATCTAAGTGTGTCAGTTTGTACTCAGCTGTGAATTCCATCACCATTAGATCACAGCTGATATAGATAAGCAGGTAGTTCACATACCACTTTAACTGACAGTCTTGTTTTCTGTGATTTTGCTTTATATTTCCTCTAGATTGCAGCCAAAAGTCATACATTCTGTAAAAGAAAAAATGTCTGAAAATTTGACATACAATGTAACATTTTTATTTTTTTTTCAGAACTGTAGGACAGTTTGAAGTCAAATAAGTAAAGTAAATCTTAAAGAGGAATCATGGCACTAGGAATATTTTTTCTGACATTCAGAGAGTGTATAAGTTTGCTTGCATTTTCACAAATATATTATGATAGTAAGAGTATTTGGTATCTCTATGAGTGCAGAGTTTATTATCTAATGTAAGTTCTGCTAGAGTTCTTCAAAAAGTCTGAAGAGACCAATAAAGCTACCACAGCATTTTATAAGGGATGCCTGTTATTTTCTATATTGTGACCAAAGGAGATCGGTTTAGTTTGTTTTGTTGTACAGTTTCCTCATTTGTGTTGTATTTCTTGGCTGACAGAACGACATATTTCTTCCAATGTAGACGTTTCACTCCTCTAATATTTTTTTCCTTTGAGTATTTGTTCTTTTTACTTCCTAGAATCTTCCATTATTACCTGACAGATATATTTCTCTATGCTCCTTGGAACAGATTACAATACCTGCCTCCAAGTTCCTGTCACACTTTGTATACTAGAATATCTCTTGCAGGCCATATATGTGTTTTGACTGATCCTTACTAATTGAAGGATTATGTTTATACTTCCATGGACAATATTGTTCCACTTCCTGTTATATATCCTACTGTGTTTTTTCTCCTCCCACTAGGAAATCCATTTATAGACTCTCTGGCAAATAATAGACTTTGGTGCATTAACCTAGTGATTACTTGCAAATTCATTTGCATAATTTTCAGATTATCCCATGTTTTTAGGGGGATTTTTTCCCCTGTGATACATTAATTTGAGATATAAAGATGATCCTTTCAGTTTTCTGGGTGGAGCAATAAGACCACCCAAAAGAGTATGTGTGTGTATATATATATATGTTCCTTTGGCTTGAATGGTTAGGAAAATTGTTGTCTTAATGTGCTGTGAAAGAGGCCTAAGAAGATAGTCAAAATGGTTTTGATAATGTATTTAGTTACTTCTCACATTTTAAGAGATATTTTGCCTTTAATTTATAAACAATATTGACGAATCCAGATAAGATAATACATAGAGTTTACCTTTGCATTCATCATAGAAGTAATTTCTTCCAGTGTGACAAATCATGTTCCACCTTATACATGGATCTTATCCTGCAAGCAATTTACCATCTATGTTATTTAGGTGCTGCATGACTGTATTTGATTTATAAATATGGTCTACATAATAGGAAGCTTTTCAGGCCACTGTATGGTTGTAGTTTTCTTCTATTTTTCATCTTTTTAGTGCTGTTTCATGTTCATTATTTTATAACTATTTGCTACCTCATTTATTTCAGAAAGTTCTTTCATACTCAGCTACAATGTTTGTCATAATTCATAGCTGTCTTCTCTTTACCTATGTTCTTGTCAGTTGGTCTATGACTTAGTATGGTAGGATAAACATTTAATGAACCTTTATCAATTTGAAGTTGTTAAGAGACCCTTTTGAATGTTTATACTGCTACAATTGTACTCTTGGTGGAGCTTTTGTTTTATTTATCAGATTTTGTTATGTATTGGTATGCACCATTTCTACTATCTGTATTTTAAACACATATAAAGCATTGTCAGCAGAGAAAAAATGATCTAATAAATCTTATTGGTTTTCAAAGAGCAGAAATGTGTTGTACACAATGTCATAAATATAAAACCATTTCTTTCCACAGCAAAAAATGTATTTTTACAGTTATGTCAGTGTTGGATTGTGACTATCACTTCCACTTTTAATAACTGAAAAGCAAAAGTTGTTTAGAAAAATAAAAATTGAACTTTTAAAATATGTATCTGAAAGTGCAGAAATTACTAGATCCACAAAAATGAATTTTGCTTTTTATTGTCCACCTACCTACTGAAACCATATTAAAAGAAGACAGTGAAACTGCTTGAAGAAAACTAGATACCTCACCTATGAGTTACAAAATATTAACTACACTCATAAAATGCTACAAATATTTTTAGTTTGTGTGCTAAGGACAATAGATCTTTTATTCTTCATTTTCACAGGTTTTCCTGTTTTGTTCTGTGCTGCAAGAATATATTTTCCTCCAATTAGAAAAGGAGATTCCTAGCTCGAGTGGAAGTACTCAATGAATAAAAAAAACCACCTTACTTTCATATATTTGGAAAGATGTTTGAGCTACAAGTTATTCAGTAATGTGAAGTAAAGGAACTCACAGAATTTTCTACAGGAATTGTCCAAATTTTTTCATTAAATAATCAAGTCCTCACTGAGATACTAGGAACGTGACTGGATATCCAAAAGATTTAGATGCTCAATTATAAATTGGTAAACCTGGTATTTAATATATCTGCATTGAGTGTTCTTGGTGTTTTTCATTTGATGTGTTTACTGGGGTGTGTAGGTGAGTACCCTAACCACCAGGTTGGATAATTGTGGTCCATTTCTTTATCACTTTCACTGTATCCCAGTGAATGTTTAATATATTATGAAAGTGGAACAGCTTCAAAAGAAGGGAATGATATCACCTAACAGCCACCACCAAAACACTTTTTCTATCCCAGTACTCTTATAATCCACCTGGGGAAAAAGAGAAATAGCTTCAAATTTCCTTAGACGGTGAAAGCAGACCTGGGTCAAGGACAAACTAACTGTATGTTTCTTTGCACAACAATAACCGGGTGTGCTAGACAACCATAAGGTATGAATAATTGAATTGATCTTAGAATGAGACAATTAATATTTTAAAAGAAATTAAATGCCAGACAAAAATCACCTTTATTCAGCTTGCTCTGAAATTTTATATTGAAATTTTTAATAAATTTTCATTGTTTTTTTTTTAAAAAAAAACTTTTTATATGTAATTATGTAGGATCTCTTTGAGATCAGTTTTGACTTTCATGAACTGCTTGAGAACAACAAAAAATGATACAAACTCATTGAAATATGAGTGCACTGAAGCGTGAGCAAAAAAGAACCTACATAAATATTCATTTTAATTTTTTACTTCATGAGCTTTTGAAAACACAAAGCAGTTAAATCTAAATAGGTTAAAGGGGAGCTTTACTTGTTAACTTTTAAAAATGCTGCATAATTTTATCACAGAAACACGTACATAACAATGATACTATTTGTAAAAAAGTAGTATCAGTGGAAACTTTGAATAGGATTATTATTCAAAGAAAAAAAATATGATGAAAAGGGGGAGGAAGAGAAGTACAAAAAAGCATTTGCAACCTTTCAGACTGAAAATTGTGATTTTATGACATAAAGAAATCATCTACTCTGAAGTATATGATCACCCACAAAGCCATGGGTAGTGATCTTCATTGTTCACAGAATCACCGAATCACAG
>VZRW01000433.1:18701-121391 GCA_013398125.1 Aegotheles bennettii
ATTTATAAATTATAAATATTTTTTTTTATTTTCTACCAACCATTAACTCCTGCTCTGCAACTCCAACCCGATGTCTTCACCTCTCCAGCCCCTTCAAGGGGCTGCACCAAGGGGCGATAGAGGGCATGGGTTGGGGAGAGGGGAAACAGGAGCTGCTTAGGCAGTGATGAGCAATAGCTGCTCTGTGGTGGTGTCTCCACGTCATGGCTCAGACAGGAGGTGGATTTTTGGGGACCAGGTGAAATGACCAGAGCTAACCAGTGTGAAAAACCCACCCCATGGCAACAGGTTTGCTCTTAGACATTGATCCAGATGGATAAACTGAGATACAAAAGAGTTAATGCTCTCTAGTGGGAGAGGATGGGGAGAAAGGGGAACTCTGTTCCAAAACCTGGGAGTTGAGCAGCTTTGTCTGTCCCTCAGGCAATGCTTGGAGAGCTGCTTGGAAATGCATTTGCAATGAAGGCCGAGAGACTGTGCTCAAATCAGCCTGCAGGCATCAAGCACAGGGATGTGGGACTGTGGCATTGAGGAAAGGAAAGAGAAGGGGAGAAGTAGAGAACTAGGGAAATAGGGAAATAGGGAAAGGGAAGAGAAGGGAAAGGGGAGGAAAGGGGAAGGAAAGGGAAGGAGAGGGAAGGAAGACAAAAGGAGAAAGATATTAAGAAAAAGAGAAACATAAAAATAGAAGAAATGTGAGAATTAGGAGGAAAGAGGTCAGGTGGTGAGGAAGCCCCCCTGCAGCTCCCAGGGTGGCTGGGTGCTGGAGGACCATGCTGCACCTCTCCCGTGCTGGGTCCGGCACCACCACCTGTGACCAAGCACATTTCCTCCCCTGCAGAAGGGCTGGCTGCCCTGCCTGCCCCAAAACCAAGCCTGGCAGCTGTTGGAGGGGCCGGGCAGCCAGGGAAACGCTGGCTTGGCTCGGGGAGAGGGTGGCAGGTGAGCGAGGCACAGTCATTACTACAACAGATGGGAGAGGCATGACATTACATGGCAGGGCTATTGTTTACTGAGCACTCATGTTTGTCATGGCTGAGGATGACATCTTATTAAGGAGTCATGACACTGGGGGATTTTTTTAAGCCTGTGGGCCAAGAAGGCTAATGAACAGGGATAGCTCTAGGAATAGATGGAGGGCAGTGTAGGCAAAGCTGACTAATGTTTCACAGATCTGGTTCCTGATAGATTTCCAGGCTGTGGCACATCTCCCTCCTGCTGTTTAAGGATGGATGTTCCTTCCTGTGTCCTGATCGTGCTGGCTCAGGTGGAAGTGGCTGTCTGGAGAGACCCAGCAGCAAAGGAGCAAAGCCTGAGCTATGTTATCGAAAACTCCCACCTGTACCTAATACCCATGGACATCCAAACACTGGTACTCCCACAAACAAGGGCATGTTGCAGGGGATGGTTTTGGACAGGTTTCCCCAAATCCCACCTTGCTGGGGGCTTGGGGGAGAGCTCTCAGGCAGCACATCCAATAGCTGGGGAAGTGTGGGAGTCAGGATCCCACTGTCAATGTGGCACTGTCACCACCGTGTTATGCTTGTCAGGACAGCTAGACCAAAACCAGGACTGCCTGGCCCATTTTGTCCCCCCTCAGCCTGCCCTGGCCACTGTCTCTGCAAGCCTTGCCTTCCTTCGCCTGAAACAAGAGCCGTCTCCCTGCGGCTTCCATGCGCCAGCTCCTTATCGCTGACCCGCTCTGTCAGTGCGGATGCTTGACTAATGTTCCCTTGTAAAATGTTGTGTTAAGCACATTCCAGCCTCTGACATTAAATACTTGGGCCAGGGCAACACTCAGCCTCTGAGGGACAGAGCGCTGAGCCAGCCCCAGCCACACGCCCGATGCTGCTGCAGCCAAAGCATTTGCTCTTCTCTGCCCCATCTCCACCTCTCCCCTGCCCTCCCTCCAGCACAGGCAGTGTGGGCAGAGGGGAAGGAGGCAGCGGGCAGGACCACGGCTATCTGGCAGATGAAATAATAATTACCCCAGCCGCCTCCCACCCTCCCTTGCATTCCTCTGCGCTAACAGCTTGGCTTATTTTGTTTTCATCCACAAATATTGACTCGCTGGGTTCTTTTCACCTCGTGCCTATTAAAAAGGCATTGCTCATAGTATTGTTATTGAATTTGTTCTGCAGCTGTGAGAAGCATCCAGCGGCTTCAAGGAATTCACCCGCGCTGCTAGTGCTCGCCCTGAGGGCTGTGTGCCCTCAAAACCCTTCAAAAGTGTTTTGCCTGCTGCTTTCCAAGGGACAGGACCCAGGGCTGGCTCAGCAAGAACCTTGCCCAGCCTTTCCACCAAGGGGGAGGTCAGGGTTGTGCTGGGGATGAGGCTGCAGAGATGTGGTTTGCTCCTGGGGGATGCTGCTCTCCTGCTCTGTGCCTCAGTTTCCCTGTTTAGCCTCGTGATTCCTGACTGTTTTCGTAATGCCCTGTGAGTGATAATGAAAAGATGTGTGATTTAACAGTCTGACCTTTCGCTGCGGCAGCTTCTCCTCCTATACTCAGTTCAGCTTGAAAATGTGGGAGTTGTTTCCAGATGCCTTAACCTGACTGGGGCAATAACCAGAAAAACAAACCCCTTCATTTCACGCTGAGCTGAGTTATCCGGGTAATTGATGAGCGTGACAGCAATGCTCACACAGCCTCAGCCCTGAGAGTTTGGGATCACAGTTTTGGCAGGGGGGGTGGATGCCTCTGCCCCATGCAGGGGGGTTTGGGGTGCAGGGAAGGGATGTACAATCTCTCCCCACTTTCCCCACAGCGTTCAGCTGAGGGCAGGGCCAGCAGGACAGCAGCCTGCTCATGAGGAAACTCCCTGTTTCGGCAGCTGTGCTCAGTGTTGGCATCTCTCCCAGAATAAAATTGACTGGCACCACATTCCTGGGGACTCCCCTCTGTCCCCAGCCATCCCTCCTATTGAAATCCCAGGGATGCCAGCACTCTGTCAGTGGACCTTACCAGATTCCCAAATCCTGAGACGGGGTGGGAATAGGGAATTGGGACAGCAGAAAAAGGCTGCAGTGTCAGAGGGCACCCAGGGGTGAGTGTCCTCATCGAAACATCTCCCTGATCCCAGCTAAGTTTCCTGATACCCCCTTCTTCATCGGAGGTCTGACAGACACTCAGCCCTGTGGCACTGGCAGCCTTGGGATCTTCTTTGTGTACATCTCCTACAGCCTCTGTGGGAGGGAAGGAGCCAGGGTGGCAGCTTGCTGAGGTGAGATCTGCTCATATAACCAGTAACAGGGCTGCCTCTCCTCCTCCCAGCTGGTCTCGCTCATCCACAGGACAACTGAGCAGCAAATCTGAGGAAAAGGACTTTCTGCGCTGAACTGATGGACCTCCAGCAGGACCCTTGACTCAACTTCTTCACCCCACTAACCTTCCTCTAGATGCCTTTTTAACCTCCCCCAGCATGAAAAGAGCCAGCAGGTGAAATCCCAGCTCACCGCCCCTAGCGATACCCACAGCGCAGAGCTGTGAGCCCCTGGGTGGAGGGATGCTCTCTCAGGGGGAGCGGTGGGGGAAGAGGTCCAAGTGGAGTCGTCAGCTGGTGCTCATTGGGGATGGCTGCAAAGTCACGGGGGCAGATGCGATCCCAAATGTCCCGCATCAAGCAGGTTGTCTCCCGCCTCGTGACCAGACTGCAAAAAATAACACAGCTCCTTCCTTCTTCCAGTGCCTGTTTGCAGAAAGCAAATGTCAGTGTTGCCATGCTTGAGTGTTTATTTTGGCAACGGCCGGGGCCCTGGCCAGCAGGCACAGGGGACGTGGCGAGGTGGATTAGCCACCCGGCAGCAGCTCCTGCCTTGCTCTGCTGAGGATGTGACATGGCCAGCAGGCACTTTTCTCTTGGCTTCAGGCTCAACCACGTCAGTCCGTTGTAAATACTGACTGGCTGCAGGGAGAACATCGTGTTGGACCCTGATGGCAGCTGAAACCTGGAAGAGAACAAGGACCTGCCTGTGGGTACCACTGAACCCCGAGGTGACACACTGGGGCACTGGCTCCTGCTGATGCCTGGGGTCATTCCAGGCATAGCAGCCCTACGTCCCTGCCACGGGGGAGGCAAGAAAATCTCCGCCAAGGAGTGTCCTGTTCTCCTGACCTTTGCTCTCCAAATATTTAGGATCCCACAGTGCACAGTCACAGGCCTTGTTCAGCTTCAGCTTGATGCCATTTGCCTCCCATCTCAGCTGTCCTCAGTAATTCATCTCTGGCTTGCTCAGCTGGGGACGGGGAAGACGCGCTTGTACCACCAGGGTCCCCCATGATGAGCATGGGGACTGGAGCACCCTCCCAAGCCCTGTCTGTCCCTTGTTCTCCCCCTCCCCCCCCTTCTCTTGTCACAGGCCTGTAGTCAGCAGGAATGGGGGGAGTATCTGTGGCAGGGCAGTCCCCGGTCTCTGGCAGGGCTCACTCTTTGCTCCCCTGGCTGCATCCTTCAAACTGGTAGTGATGAGGGAGAGTCCAGGCATGGTCAGCAGACCAAATGACTTTGTATTAGGGCAGGTGCTGGGAGAGTGTGTTTGGGGAGAGCCAGTGTGATAAGCAGGAGGAGAAAATGGAGGTGCCTGTGAGTCACTGGCAAGCCAGAGAAGCAACTCCAGACCCCAATGTAGCTTGGTGTTTTTGGGATAAGGGCTTTGGCTGGTGGCCCTATGAAACTGTACTGCATGTGCTGTATATCCCAGCCTGTGCACATGGCCCTGGGAAGCATCTGCAAGGTCTGAGCTTGCTGTCAGGAGGTGGCATAAATTAAGAAGGAAGATCTTATCTCCTGGAGTGGCAGCAGTTATACAATGCCTGCTGCATGAACTCCTAGAGGTGTCTCTGCCCCGTGGCCACTTGGAAGAGACACCTGGGTGGAGAGGTCTGGGTGGAGGCTCGGAGGTTCAGAAGAGACTCCAGGAGGAAGAACCTCATTTGGGTAAGATGATTACCTTGGTGAAGGATAGAGTGCTCAGATGGCAAGTCCTTGGGGAAATGGCATTGACTGTCATTGAGCATTAGTGACCTGAGGGTGCAATGGAAGAAGAGTCCAAGAGGAGGATGCTAAAAGCAGGAGTGACATTTTGCAAGAGGTGATAGTGGCTGTTGGATTATCTCCACTCTGATCATAGGTACAGCTTATTATATATGATAAAATCCTGGGGTTGACCATGCTTTTGCTTCCTTTGCTTGACCATGCCCTGCTTTCACTAAAGACTTTCCCATTCATATCTGACACAGTGAAAAAAGAGTAAGGACTGCTTTACTGAAGACACCACATAAGAGTCAATGCTTTAAATGAGACAGAGCCACAGGGGATGTGTCCACCAGAGACCATTGAGCCAGATGGACCCTGCCATTCAGAAGTCCTTTTGCTGATGGTTGCCAGGGGCTGAGGAAATCAAAACCCTCAAAGTGCAACGTGTGTGGTTTTATGATGAGCTAAAAGTCTAAGGTGTTTCACAGGCAAGAATTTATTTTTTTTTAAGTTTGTTTAAAATGAAATTTTATGAAACTGTATTAGCATTAATTATACAAGATATTTCAAAAAGGTGGACCCATTTAAATGGACCTTCAATTGAAATTGGGTCCATCTTTTTTAAATACTGTGTACTTTTATTTTTAAAATGAAATTACAGGTTATTTTTCACTATGCTCTTTGAAATCCTGATAGCAAGTTTTTTTTGGTCAGATACCGCATTTTCTTACCAAAAGCCATATTTCTGATAGTTTTCAAAAACAACAGTAAGTTCAACAAAATGTGGTGATGAAAAATCATAGAAAAGGTGCCAGTTTCAAAGCATGTGAAATGGGAAAAAAAGTTTTTTTTTTTCTTTTTTCCAGATGGAATTTTTTCCATTTCCAATCAATTTTTGATCATCCAGTAGTGAAGTTTTCTTGAGCGAAAAGAAACTCCAAGTGACCACAGCAATGTTGCTTAGATTTTCAGGTGATGCAAGCCAATCCATCTCCACAGGGGCTGGAGCTGTGTTGAGCAGAGGGAAGATTTAGCCCTGCGTGTTTATGTGGTGTCTTCACACCCCTCCATTTCCTGCTGAAACCAGTAGCAGCACTCCTGCCTGGACCAACAGGGCTGCTATTGAATGGTGTGGAGCAAAAAACCCTGCAGAGATAGAGCGAAAATCATAAGCAAATGAAAAATGGAAGTTTAAAGGTGAAGTTTGATGAGGGGAAGTGACTCATGGGTTGGGAATGAGGGATGGGGTCTTGGGGAGGCTCAGCAGCTTGAGCTCCAGTGATCCCCAACTGTGAGGAGTCGTGGGGAGGACGGAGGAGAGGCCAAGCATGGAGCAATGAAACAAACGGTCGAGCCCAGGGAGAGCTATGAAAGCCAGGAAGACAAGCCTATGGCGGTCATGCAGAAAGTTGAAGGATATTCAGTGTTTCCAGACTCTGTGCTATTTATCCTTCCCTTGGCTTTGATCGAGGGCTGTGTGAGACATGATGAGGTAGAGACCTGAGGGAAGCCAGTAAAGCTGATGCATCTACAGCAATGGTTTAAAGCTGTATTCAAACTTCTGACTCCGCATCTGCTGTGCTGTGTAAAGAAAGGCTGTGATATTTACTAAACCACTGTAGCATAAAGGAATGGAGTCGTATGCTTTAAATAGGTTGGATGTCCTTGAATGAACCCTCTGATCTTCTCCTTCAAAAGCCAGCAGAATCTAGCAGAGCCATTGTGTGTCCACAGCCAGGGCTGGGTGTGTTGGGGAAGGACATGTGGATGCTGCAGGGGTGCACATGTACCACATTAAGCAAAGCAAATGTGCAGGTGAGTCAGGAACCCAGCCCTCGTCACACCACTCACACACCATGTCCCCCAGGGTTATACAGGACAACCTCAAGGACATGGAGCTGAAGAGACTGCTTTGATCTCTTGGTCCTTCTACCTTCATATCTGATCATTGCTTCTGGTGACAGAGGAGGCAGACATTTGTTATTAGGAACATCCAGTTATTAGGTGAGCTATTGCAGCACGAAGATGCTGTATTTCCCAGTTCCTAGCACAAATGCTGAAAAACACAGCTTTTCCTCATCTGGGTGGAAAGCCCCAGAAACACCACACAGAGCCTACCAAAGTCCTGGCCAGGCTTCAGCTGTCATGGAGTGGTTTCCATGCTCGCATCCAGAAGGCTCATGGCCAACCTAGTTTAAACTCAGTGTGGAAGGGAGAATCAGTCAAGGTATGCTTGATGCTTCCTGTCTCTTCTGATAAATCTGCAGCACTCTTGAACTACAACTGAGTTTTTGCAGACTGTAGCAGGGGAATTTCTCTCCCGCTATCCTAAGCCAGCACTTGGACAAGGCTCAGCAGAAATTTTAGGGTGGATTCTATAGGGCCTAATACCGGAGCCTTTAGTTGTCATAGAAGTTGGCTTGGACTCCTCTGTTTCTTGAACACTGGTGAGACAAACATCCTGGCTGAGGAATCAGCCCAGGTAACCCCTAACTCAGAGGCAGTAACTTGGGCGAAGCATTGCTGTGAAGCACTGAAGAGCCCTCCAGCATCCAGCCTGGACCATGCACTTGAAGAAGATCATTCGAAGAACCCAACCCCTGTGGAGCAGCACTGCTCCGGAGCCAAGCCAACGGTGCCCCTGTTGCTGTCTAGCACAGCTTAGTCGCCACCCTCGGTGTGTGCTAGCCCCAGTCGGCCACAACAAGCCCCACCCCTTCGCAATAGGCCCCGCCCACTCGCGACAAGCCCCGCCCACAGGCGCCTCTCCTATAAGCAGCCCCCTGGGTGCAGCTGCTGCCATAACTTGCGGGGTGAGGATGGAGGTGTGTCCCCTGCTCGGGGGGGGAAGACTAGGAAACTTAGGTTGCTGGCAAACCCTGTGCAAGTTTTTCTTCTGCTTGCCCTCCAATTAGGCAAGCAATCTCGCTCTGCTCCTCAGAAAATAATCTCTGTGATATTCACATGCGATGGATTTGTTGATTGTAAAATTAAGGGAGGTTTTGGGATTAGAGATCCTGACCTTAGTGCTAGTTCTTCTGAGACTGTGGATTCAGGCTGGTGTTTCAGCTGGAAAGCAGAAATTTCTGAGCTAGCAAGTAACAATAAACGGGATTAATGGTGGTTTGTTATGCATATGTTAGGAGGGTTTTAAATGTGGAGCCCTAATTGTAGAGAGAGCCAGGTTAATAGGGAGTAATGGAAGCTGGTTGGAGTTTTTTTTTAAATGTTGTTTTGGAAAAACTTGAGTTTTTGTGGGAGGGAAAAAATGTTTTACTTGTTTTCTGAAGCTATTTTTAATGGAATTTTAAAAAAAGCGTTAGCTGAACTTGTGTATAACTGGTATTTCCTCTTTTTCCATACTAAACTGGTAGGGGAAAGATAAAGAAGCTGGGAAAGAAGAAAAAAAAGCAATATAAAAATATTAGCCACTCTCCTCTAGTTTTTTGGGTACAAGTATTTATAAAACAGTTTTTAGAGAATCAACATTGTTTCTTCTTGAAGTATATGGAGTGGAAATGGCTGTATTGTGGTGGAATGAATCTTTCACTTTTTAAAACCAACTTCAGCAAAATATCTGTCACTTAACTGGAGGGTCTTAAATTGCATTGATTTTGTGTGATCAGAAGTCCCTCCATTACCCTCAGAAAACTGACTTTTTGTTTTGTTTCTTTTTTTTTTTTTTTGCAGAGCAGTGGAGAGATATTGCTGAAGAGCCATGCCTTTTTTTTTCCCCCCTGATGATCCTCCAAGCCTCCCTCTGCTGTAAGTCAATGACAAAATAACTATAGTCTGGATAAAGCTTTTAGTGTGATGGGAATGGGGGTAATTTGTCTCTCCCTTTGGAGAAGGAAGACTGTTGTAGCCCAGTTGCCATAATGTCAGCCAGAACTGATTGGCAAAGGAAGGTTCTGCAACTTTTGCATGAGCCTGTTGCTGCTCCAAGAGTTCATCCCATATTTTTCTCTGTGCTTTTTTTCTGTTTTATTGTTCAGGGGTATGGCTAAGTGCCAGCAATATGACAGCAAGGAGTGAGTGCTGCCAGCTGATCCATATTGGGCTTAATTATGAACATTCCAGGTGAAAACTGTTAGCTAATAAAAATCGGCCTGAAGAGTCAACCTCCATCTCCAGGAGGAGGCTCCATATGGGATGTCATTAGAGAAAGGGAAGAATCTGCTCTGGATTCTTCTACCCATTTGTAAGGAGATGTTGGCTGCAACTTTTAAGTCATCATTACCAGGGCAGTCTATGTTCCACATACCCATGAGGATGTAGAAAGATGTTAGTGACTGACAGAATTGAATGTTTGACGGCTGAGGGAAGAGGAGCATCTTGGATAGCCTATGATGGGTCTCTGCTTTGTCTTCTGCCCAGGTTCCCTGGGGTGCCAGCAGCTTGGACCAGTGGTTGAACAGGATAGCTGTGCCTGGCTGTAAATGTGCACCTGGAATGCAAGACAAGGACACAGAAGCATGTTTTACCCTCAAGGAAGAGAAGAAGCTCCACCAGCTATGCTAGGCAGACAGCTTGTCTTCTTGGTCTTATGTATCTCCATAGGTCATGGGCTTACAGGTAAGAGATATTTACTATTCTTGGAGAGATGAGTCTAAATGTGAAGCTGATTGTTGTCATATATTCATTGTTGTTGCTTTGTTGTACCTAAGTGGAGCTTATCACGATTTCACCCTCTTTGTACTGGTCCCCAGTTTTCCTGTGGTGTTTCACAAATTCATTTTGGCTGAGTTCTTTGTGATGCTGCTTAGGGCTAACTTTGTCCTGTTGGGTGAACAGGGCTCCTCTTCTAGGTTTGAGGACTGAGAAGTGACCTGGATGGCAGTTATTTTATTTATATTGTCAAAGGGAAGTTTTAAAATATTATTTCGATGTATGTTTTGTATTCAAAAGCAAATCTTATTGGAATGTGGATTTTTTTTTTTATGCAAAGAAATGTTGTGTTGTTTTGTTACATTTTATGGACCTTGAAAAACAGCATTTGGAAGCTTTCTGAAGATAAGGGACTGGATGCATTTGTGTTGTGTGCTAAATTGCCCCGTGCAGTAACACATGTTGGTGGAACTGCTGAAGATCAGCTGCAGAATCTGAGGTTTCATGGTGAACAAACCTATTGAAAAATATATGTGGGTCTTCAATTTGCTTGCAATGGTCCAGGGTGGGAGAAGTTTCAGTAGTATATGAAACTGCTTTTGAAGTCTCTTGATTCTTCTGTTTTTCTTATCCAGCCGTGTTGTTTCAGGACAGGTGGGGTGATTTACTGCAGGTGTTTCTCAGGGGGTGGTGAATGAGCTGTGAAGGAGATCAGGTGTAGCTAGGAGTGTAACTAAACCCTAATTCAACAAACTGGGTCTTTTGGCTCTGTAAAACCATGTTGAAAATGTTTTTTTCCTCTTGGGAAAGGATGTGTTTGCAGCATCTGGGATTTCTGGGAATTCCTCCTTCTAGATGGGCTTAACCACAAGTAGAGCAGAAGCTGTGCTCATCTGATGTGCCTGTACATGTATCTCCAGCTGGAGACTTCACTGGGTGATTCTCACATCTGGCACGATGTCCTGGGGCTGAATGGTGTCTAATGGTACAAAAGGAAGCTCAATTTCAAACCAAAGCTACTGAATGTTGGGGAATGCATCTGCTCCCCTTGTTAACTTCATACTCTGCCGAGGTTTCCTAGCATATTTTCACTCAAGTCATTTGTCCAGGTCTCTGCACAAGGCACTGGGCATTTTGTTTGAGAAGGAATGGAGATCTGTCAGTGGGACCCAAGAAGGTCCAGAAGGAATCTGTCTCCTTGACTAACTATGCGGGTCAAGATAGCAGCCTGTTCAGCCTTGGGGCCAATCTGCAGATGTTTTTTTGGGATCATTTAGGCCTGTGTAATAGTTTGTTCTGTAATAGGCATTTATTCTTTGTGTGCAAACAGGTTTTATATCAGTACAGAGCTGGTGATCCTAACAAGTCCCCTTTCCTCTAGTTAATAATTAAAATACAGATTAAAATCCTCACTGATTGTGTGAGAAACTTTCTGTGGATACTTCTTGACCCTGCCTTATGTCCTGGTGTCTGTTACCTATCTTTGGCACAATTGAAGAGCTTCAGTTACAGCAGCTGAAACCAGACTCTCTAAAATGCTGGAGTGGTATGTTTGACCTGGTGTTAATTATACGTGTCGGTGATACTGAAGTGGTAGAGGGGAGATCTGCCAAAGATTGAGTTTTGCTGGGCCAAGATTCAGTAGCAAAACAGGACATAGCTTTTACAAAGAGAATCCTGGTCTCTGGCAGCATCCGTTTCAGTTCCTGAAAGCCAGAACCCACAGAGTTTGCTTTGCTTTGGTGCAGAAGGCAGCATTATATCTGGTATTAGGGGGGCTGGGGAGAGGCTGAGCACCTGGTGCCCTTGGCTTTGGAGCAGAAGAGGTGGGATAGTGCCTTGTACTTAAGCAGGATGTCTTCTGCTGGGCATGAGAGGGGCTGTTTCACAATTTCTTAACTAGCTTTTTGATGTGTGAGCTCCAGAGTTGTATCCTGGAGATATGCAGTTTAAATGGCAAGGTCATTTCTGATCCTTTTTACAAAATGTAAGAAAATTCTGCTTTAAAGGAAAATAAGATTTCCTGAGCAATGATTACAGCAAAATCATCTTTGCAACCTTCACTTTTAATATGTTCTTGTCCAGAATGGTCTCTCACTTCCCTGATCTCCTGATGATTCTCTGCAGCAATGTGTGCAAGACATCTGGTTCTGAGCTCTTTGTGGTGTGTGTCTGGCTGTATTTCCATGTTTGTGGAACAGTTGAACTGAGGAAACAGTAAACAACTTGGTTGAAGAAGAGAAGGCTCGGGGGGACATTATTGCTTCCTACAACTACCTGATGGAGCAAGGAGGTGGCTAATCTCCCAAGTAACAAGTAATAGGAAAAGAGGTAACAGCCTCAAGCTGCACCAGAGGAGGTTTAGGCTCATGGATGTCAGGAAAAACTTAATGGAAATGGTTTCTCAGTCATTGGAATGGGCTTCACAGGGAAGTGGTGGAGTCACTGTCCCTGGAAGTGTTCAAAAAACATGTAGAGGAGGCCCTTAGTGACATGGTTTAGTGGTGGACTTGACAGTCCTGGGGTGATGGTTGGACTTGATGATCTTGAAGGTCTTTTCCAACCTAGTTGATTCTATGAACTGTCTTTATTTCCTTTGTCTTGAGGGACATAAGATAGACTTGCTTTCTTTCCCCTTTGTTTTTTGCCCCCTCCCCACTCAATTCACAGCAGTTTTATTTTTAACTTCAGTAAAGACTGATCAAGGGGTAGAAAATGTGAGAGAATGGGTTCAACACTTTTATGAGGAATGGAAAAATCAATGGAACCATTGCAATGATGCCTTTAGTGTTAGCTCAGAAGGATAACAGAATAAAGTTAAATATTTTCGTCTCAAAGATGAAATTGATGTGACTTTAGTATGTTGACTGCTATCAACAGGAGAAAATTCATTTAATTAATCTCCTTGGGGCAGGAGGAGAGAGAAAAATAGAGGCTAGACACTAGACTGATATTCCAAGTAGAATTACAGCACGTTTTTCTTTTTTTTTTCTTAAAAAAAAAGAGGAGAAGCAAGCTACAAAGAAATAGTGGAATTTTCATGTTTGGTCTTAAAATCTGTTTGTATGTTCTTTTTGTCCTGGCCAGCTGGAAGTTACTGGGGTCAACGGAGGAGTCACTGGGTTAAGTTCTGTTCTAGGTGTTACTTTGGAGGGTCTTGCCCACCCCTTCACATCTCTGAAATGCAGCACACAAACCAGGAGGCTTTATAGTAACCTGTCATGTGAGGCGTATTCCTTTAGTGGCTGGTCTAATAATCTGCACGCCTTAGCAACCCAAAAACAGTTTATGGAAATAGCAGGGCCTCATTGAAGGCTGTACCTGTCTGGAAAAAGTGAATTTGCAGTTGCTGGGACCAATACCAATTTTAGTATGAGGATCTCTCCCTGCTGGAATAACGGCAGGGTTGAAGTCAAGCTGGTTTAGAAGTTGGCAGCAGTGGGGCTACAGTTTGCTTGAGCTTTCTTTTAGGTTCACTAAGGTTTTGTTTTCATTCTATAGGCTACTCATGTCTTATTTTGCAAGTCAGTAGCGAAGCTTGCAAGGAAAGATGTATAAGGAGGAGGAACATGTTGTGTAAGCCTGGTTCTTGCATTATTTCTGATTCTCCTGTTGTCCTGTGGCAACTGTTGGCCAACAGATAGTACTTTGTAGCTGTTCCAGCATCAAAGCTGGCTTACAGAATGAGCTGGACCTTTCAGTTGGCTTGCCTTTGGTTTCAGTGGGGTAGATATTTACCCTGTGTTTGGTCTGCACTCTGCATACATTTTGAAGTTCTCCTAGATGCCTTGTGACCACAAGTTCCTCCTGAAAAATGGAACAGGACACCTTTTTGGCTGCCTTTAAACGGTGGAAGTTTTCCTGAGACTTTCTCTGAAAGGGGAACAATACAACCTCAACAGAGAAGTTTAATTATATCAATGGAAATTTTTCTTAAAGGCTTTCTGACATGATGTTGGTATTGCTTTTCAGCAGGATAGAAGTCTCAGAAATGCCACTTTTAATGAAAAATGTTTTAATGGCAAATACTTTCCACAGTGTAATGGTTATTCTTTGGTTTGTCTGGAGCCTATTGAACCTCTGTATTTCTTTGTGGAGTTATATGTAACATGGTTTGGCTCTCTGCCTTTTCACTCTTGTTCAAGTGCAGTCCTGGTTTAGGTGAGGTGGATGCCAGGGAAGTCATGGGAACTGAATAAGATAATTGTGCAACTACTTTTTAATGTTCTACTTAAACTCTGGTTTGTATTGAACTGCTGTACCAAGCAAGACAGTTCTGAACCTTGAACTAATGGATATTTTTTTCTGCTACTCTGGCCCCTCTAAAAAACATAGGCCGTATTCTCATCTCTATCTTAAGCTCCATCCAGCTTGAGTTATTCCTGATTTATCTGGGTTTAAATGTGGGATAGTTCTCCTAAGAACTGACCCTGTAGGCTGATCATCAGGGAAGGGCTGCCATGGATGTCAGCAACAGGTATGATCTCTTACAAATATAATCCTATAGCAGGGTTCTGGCAACAGAACAGAATTTTTCTCTGTAATGATGATTTTTTGAGGAGGAGAAGAGGCAGAAATTTTCATAAAGCTGAGATATCACATCTGTTCTTATCCTGTTCCATCTCTGGAAGGTTTGAACTGCTTTATTTTTGAGTTTGTGGTGTCAGACTTGCCGAGTTCTCTCTCTTCTTCAGAAATCTCTGTGACTATGATGAAGGAGAGCTTATGCTAGCTGGGAAGGTGTGAAGCAACTGGCCAGACTGGGTTATGGTATCAGATCGCCACCGACACTAATAAAAGGACTGATAATCTAGTCATGTTTTTGAATACTGAAACAACTCTTATGGCCTTCATATGGAGAGGAGGAGGAAGGGAGTGGCCATAAAGTTCACCTGAAATCTGAAATAAAGCAAGAACTTTGTAGGTCACAATGATCTTCTCTCTTGATCTCATGGAGTGGTACAGTCAGAATTTAGATACTGTGGTCAGAGATGACCAAACTCCTCCAGCAATGCACCATGCCTTGGCAG
This sequence comes from Aegotheles bennettii, assembly GCA_013398125.1. Classification (NCBI taxonomy): domain Eukaryota; kingdom Metazoa; phylum Chordata; class Aves; order Caprimulgiformes; family Aegothelidae; genus Aegotheles; species Aegotheles bennettii. Next base: position 33,315 of record VZRW01000433.1, read on the forward strand.
GCACCTGCCCTTGCTTCACCACAGGTAATATAGTGGAATTCTGCCATTTGATGTCATAGTGACCATAAGTGCAAATGGGATAAAAAGGGGATTATGAAGTAGTGAAGGCCAAGCTCATGAGTGGTTCTTGATCATGGAAGTCTTTACTTTATGGGAAATTGTTCAGAAAGTTATTCAGCACTTGGATGGATCTTTGCTCTTAAGTTCTGGGGAACTTAAAGTCTGGGTCCTGTCACAACAATGAGGCAGCATACTTTTGGTAAAGCTGAGACTTCATCCCATAGGTGGGTTTTGGCTTGTGGATAAGCTTGTCATGTCTATATCTCCTGAAGGTCCACTAGATGTGCTTCAGAGGTGTCTAAGATCACTCTAATGGCACTGAGTTCACCACTGAGTCCAGCCCCTCAGGGTTGTTGAGACCTGTCTTCCTTCTGAGCATTTTAATGGTTAGACATATATGTGAGACACCTGAGGTTTTGATGGCCTGTAGCTTTTACTTCCAATGCTACTTTTCCATGTTAAGTAGTCACTATTGGATCCAAAATAAATCATTAGCTCTGGAGTTAGAGTTCAGCACTCACAGGGCAAAATCTGGTCCCTGCTTGTTTTTCTCTTTTGGGCCCTGTAAATCTAGTGTGGAAAGATGATCTGAGGGAGCCCTTCACCTCTGAAGGGTATGGATGGAGAGTACAGGCTGCAATCCCTCCTGACTGTGCTGTTCCCCAGGTAGGGTGCTTGCCACCAGGTGACTGCTCAAGGTCTTTGGGATGCCTCCATTTCTGCTGAGCTTTGGGAGAATGGAGTTGGGTATCTGTGCCCAAAGAAATGTGTTAAGTTTCTACTGAAGGAACAAATTTAGGATGAATCCCAGTTTCTGAAGCACTAGTGGAAGCCTGCTGTGGTAGAGGCCTTTGTTTATTGCCTGAATAGTAATATACTAAGCAATATGAATTATGGAGCCTTCTCTAGCACCCATAAATCTTGGAGGAGAATCAGTCTTCAGCCATGTACCCACCCAGGCTAATACCATTTCTTGCAGCTGGAATTAATCATGGCATTAGGCAAACAACAGGGGTTCATTAGGACCAAAGGTGACTTTAATGTAATTGAAATATAACTTGGCAAGTAAAGAGGCGATCCAGTTCACAACACCTAATGGGAGGTCTGGGTTATATATGGAAAAGTTAATGGCCATAAAAATATCCAAACAACATATTTGTGCACGTGTTCCAGTAAAAGTCTGAGCCAACTAATTTTTAATGGTTTGGGTTTTCAAATGTATATATTAACATTCTTAATATAAGAATGAGACTATGTGAGCACACACAGCATAGAAATATGAGGTGGGTGGGGGTGTGAGGGAGGGGATCGTCATGTTCGGGACAGCATCGGTGGAAGACACATTCCACCATGTGCTGGTGGAGGCTGCTAAACATCTTGTTGCAGCCTTGCCATTGAAGGTTGAGAAATAAAGGTTCTTACCTGTTTCTTGTGGTATTTTGGGTAAAGGTGTTATACAAATGTACCTAAAAAGGATGTTTTGGGTTTTTGACAGTTTCATGTACTTTGGTTCCATGCAATTACATGAGCCCATGAAATAAATTAAAAACCTTCAAATGATGATATTGGCATTCCCTTGTGAATGACCACCCACAGCCCCCAAAATAATCGTATTCAAATACTAATAAAATAAGGCAGCCTGTAAATCAGTGCAGTAACACAGCCCTTTTAACCTCCCCTTGCTCCTGTAGAACAGGCCCTCCCATTTCTGCATAAACACTGCCTTGTAAATGGACTCCTACATAAAATATTATTTATATTTTAGTAGGTAAACATATGACAGTATGCACACATCAGTGGGCTGTGACATCATAGGACCAACCTGCAGAGTATGTAGCTTTATACCTATTTTATTCCCCAGGCTGTCCTCTGTAGAGAAGGGGCCATCTACATTTTCATGGAGGGGAAATATCTATATCCAGTGGTGAATGTGAACTTGTATTTTGAAACAGACCATTGGAAATAAAAGTAAAAACCCACAGGTTTTTTTTTCCCCTTCCCACTGGTGCTTTTCCTTCTCCTAAATTTCTTGTGCATCTTGGTGAAAGGGCTCATCTGACAGGCCATGGTGGAACATTGTCTTGTAATTGATTTCCCAGGGAATTGGCTGGTGCTGGTAGCATGATGCCAATGTTGTGGAAGCTTGATATGCCTGATCCTGCAGTACTTAGGCTGCGAAGAGTAGGTCCAAGTAAAGAGTCTTAGATGATGATGAGTTAGGAGCGCATAATGGAAGAATATTTATGCATGGAAAGTAAAGAAAAAAGCTGGGGGGGAGGTAAGAAAAAGCAAGGTAGAAGATAGGGAAGAGAAAAGGGTCACGTAGGAGACTCGGAAGATCTTAGCTGAATGGCTTGCTTGGTGCTATCACTTTGGGCAAGTCACTTGGGACGCCTCCGTGCTGAAAAGGAGACTGCTATGAGGCGCTTGGAGAGCGTGCTAGCAGGCGCTGGGTAGGAATACATCCCTTGATGGCTTGGCTGAGATTGCCATATGGTTTTGCTTAGGCAGTGCCTCTTGGGGCCTGCTCTGTCTTTCGGTGGCCTGTGTGCCTGTTTCTCATTTCAGCAGTTTCTCTGATGGTTTTATCTCCATGTCCTTTGGGTTTTGGACCACTGGGGAGAAGACAGTCTTTTCACCAGCTGACTTGAGCCTTCAGCAGGGCTCACCTTGGAGCTGAGCTGGCTTCAGGCATTTGCTTTTCAGTAAAGCAGCTGTCTCAGAAGCTTTGCGAAACCCACAGTTTGGGAGGAGGAAGAGAAAAATGAGATAAAGTGGCAAATGAAAAACTGCTGCCTCAGACAGGAGGTGGTGGGCTTCCAAGCCCCAGGGGGAGGAGTGTGATTGAATGTTAATAGTGATCCCCTTTCATTAGCTCCACAGCAGATAAGAGCAGAAATGATTGCTGATCTCTGGTTTTAGTGCAGAAATGTGTCTGCCAGACACCTCCTCCCTGTGCTAGAGCTGTCTTCAAAGGGATGTCCCCAAAAGGGGGAGCTTTCAGCCCACCTTATGGCATGTTCCCAACTGGCTGGCCTGTTTCATTCTGTTGGAGACCCCGTTGGACAGCAAGCATGTTTTGCACCTTGCAGTTACCTCCTGAAACTCGGCCATTCTTTCTGCTATGTGGGGAAATGAGGTGTGAAAGTAGCTACACATCACTGCAAAGTTATGGCTTGGGTTGCTGCTTATCAGACCTCTGCCACCTCTAAGACTTGGAAATTTTTTCCCCAGAGAAGGTCACTTGTATTCTGTTTTTGCAGGGAAAAAACACAGGGTGAAATGATTTTTTCAGGTTCCTGTAGGGAGCTGGCAGCAGATCCCAATCTGATAGCTCTTCCCACAGCTCATCCTCTTCTTCTGCTGACATCTGCTAATACCCTTGCCTGTACGGTACCTCAAAAGGCCAAAAGATGTTTGTTTTTTTTTTACTGATGATGGCATATTTGATGTTCCCCAGCACTTTTGGCACCTGTTGTCTTGACTAGTTTTGCAGGTGTGACCCTGCATCTGTGAAGCAACCCTAAAGGATTTGGTTTTAGATAGCTGGCAATGGGTGTGTGTGAGCATGATATTGTCACCTTTACTGGCTAGACTCCATGCCAGCTTTGGCCCTTGTGGCTTCTGCCAGCTGATGCCTGCCACAGCCCATGCTCCCTCTGTGCTGCTTGTGTGGCAAAGGGGTGCAAGAAGAATAACTGACCTGCACAAAACCCTTGCGGTGGGTGTCTTTGTTCAGCACTGAGGTGGCCTGATGTTGGCCTGCTGCCCTTCAGCTCAGCCAAGAAGCCAGGCAACAGTGAAAGTGAGCCAGCTGGTTCTCTTCAGAAGTTTCCTTGTAAGAAATCTAGATTGGGCTTGGCTCTACTCCCCTCCACCAGAGCTCCTTGGTGACCCACACCAAAAGCATGGCCCTCTTCCCCACCACTGCTTAGACTCCCTTGCGGCCTCCTGGGCTAAACTGTTCCTTTGGGAGCTTTTCTAGCTCCATTGGGCACAGGAGCCTATGAGAGGCGCTGCAGACACAGGCAGGGATGGGGTGAGGAGTGAAGTGCAGATGCTGGGATAACTAATGCACCCTGGCTTCTCCATTGCTTCACCTTCAGCCTTCTCCCAAGGTTGGATGTGACTACTGTTGCAAGTTTCTGTCCAAACCTGGAGGCTTTCTGGGGTACTTAAGGGTGTTGAGCTCAAGCCCAAGCTCTTGTTTACATGCTGGGAGGAGAACATGTTTCTCCTAACCCCTCCTTTGCTCCCCAGCTTGGACTTGCCAGTTGCTGTGCAAAGCCAGTGGCGTGGGCAAAATCCAAGGAATTGATGAGGCTCAATTTGCTCCTGTGGCCTGTGCAAAGAAGCATTTGTCAGAAAGTAAATGAGGTAAACTAGTGCCTAATTAGTCTGCACAAAGGGTCTAATGCTGTAAATGTGGAGTGAGCACTATAAATCCAGCCCGTAGCTCACTGCACAGTAACTTCCCTGCATAGACAAGCCTCAAGTCACAATTCATTACGGCTCTGCTTCGTAGACCATCCGACGTTGTGCTTCCCCTTTGCTGAGGGCAGATTGTCAAGCTGTGACCCTGCCTTAGTTAATTAACCTTCAAATGGGATTTATTTTCCCTTAGTTACTTGTGTGTGCACACATTTGGTAATAATGACTGTCCGCTTCCCTCGCATTCACTAAAAGGGGAATAAGTCATTTGTTACAGTGTGTTACCAGGGGTAAAAAAATAAAATAAAAAAAAAATCCAGGCCTCAACTTTCATGGAAAATTGATAGCTTTATGCCAGAAAGAGACAGTTCCATCACAGCCACTTCTTCAGCTGTCTGCAAATATTTGAAACCCTGAGATATTTAATGTTTTTCAGATGGCGATAAATCTGCAATGGTGCGGGCTCGCTTGAGCTTAGTGAGAGATGAAGTGAGATAGGAGAAAACACATGAGCCGGCACGGTAGAGGTATTGCTGGTCACACTTCTGCTGATGTCAGGACAGGTTTGCAGGACCTTGCACATACCAGCTGGCTTCTCTTCGCCAGGGAGAAATATAGACAAATGCAAGCTTTCAGTTCATTTCCCATCCAGTTGTGAGCTAAATGTTTGCTTTTTTTTACCTTCTCCCCCCTCTTTTTTATTATTTTTGCAGTCTGATGTTAAAAATATGAACTTACAGCTGGGGAAGGAGAAATGTCACCAGCTGAAACCTTTTTTTTGCATTTGGCAAGCCTGAGACATTGCTCGGGGTTTGTTTGTTCAACCTTTTGTTTGCTGTGCAGAACCTTGGTGGCAAGTTGCAGAATGTAGTTTGGTTGCAGATGTGTTGGTGTTTTCCTTTTTTTTTTAAAAGGAGACAAAAATAGTCACACCATTTCCACATGCTTTGCTAGTGGCATTGCCTCTGTCTAGGGTAAACCTTGGATATTTTTTCCCATTACTCTGACACGTGATATGCCGTGTGGTTGGCCCATAGGGAGATGTATAGTCCGGGGGAAGGACTTCAAGGGCAGGTGTATTGGGCAGGAATGATGTTTCACCTGCAGGACATGCATCACCTGGACAGGGATGAGTGCTGAAAAGGGGCAGGTGGAGTTTCTGGCTGGCTTTCAAGACACTCAGGCTATGCACGTCTTGCTGAGCAGCAAGGTGACAGGCTGGGGAAATATGGTGCAACTGGGGGGGTGCAAGGTGCTGATTCTCCACTGAGTAAATTGACATCATCCTGCTGAAGTATGGATGGTGAGCTGCAGCAGAGCCCGGTAGCACTGGAACAGGAGGGGACCTGAGTGTTTTCCAATTTATTTTCCTTTGGAAGTAAGGAGTAAAACAGTTATTGCAGAAAATGCTGTTTTATTTATTGGGAGGAATCAAAGAGCAGTCTCTTTCTCCAGATGCCAGCACCTTTCATGCCAAGCAAAGGGGCTGTGGCTGAGGCCGTCTGGGCTGTGTGTGGCTGTGAGCCCCTGCCTGGGATGGCAGAGGGACAGGGCTGTATCTTGGTTTGGGTGTCTTGCTTTCAGCCTGCCATGGCTAAGTCAAATCCCCCCACTGCAGCTGCGATCCACTGATGGTTTTTGTCCAAGTGTCTGTTTATGAAGTTTTAAAGAGACAGAAACACCTCAGCAATTTGATTTTGGCAAACAGCTGTGAGCCAAGTGTGGAACAACAACAAAAAAAATCCCTGTAAAAATCAGGGAAAATGCCTGCAAATTTCCACACATTTCACAGAGGCGGTGTGGTCTCGGAGGCAGCAGGGTGGTCTGGATGTTTTAGCACTGGCGTAGAAGACAGGCACTCCTGTGCTCGAATGCCAGCTCCACCACTGATGTGCCTTTTAGCCTTGGCAAAGGCACTTGACCTTTCCATGTCTTGGTTCCTCTCCTCTTCCCTTTCCCCCTTTTTACTTAAAAATGAGAATTGGTGGCCCCAAATCTGGGTGGTGGCCAGCCTGAGCTTGTCACGGCCAGGGAAGGTGGGGCAAAGGTGGCTATGTTCCCAGGTTTCAAGGGCAGCCAGGGACTGGAGATGTTTCAGGAATAAAGAGTGTCTTTGACCTCAATGGAGGCCCCGATCCTGGAGCACAAGCTGTTAATGCTTAGCTGCCTCCCACCTCCCTGCTCTGCTCAAGTATTTTGGAGAAGTGAAGAGGTTGTTCCAGGAGTTCGGGATGTCAAATGGGATTTTATTAGCACCCGGGCAGGCTGGTTTTGGCAAAGCCAAGGCAGCCTCCACGCCCTACTCTTACATATTCACATCTATCCAAAATGTTCCCTTCTGGGCTGGACTTTCCCAGGCTTTGTCTCTGAGCTCATGGATCGGGGTAGAGGAGAAACCCTTTGAAAAGGGTGAATTTTGGGCAGAGCTGCAACAGATAAAATGTCCAAATGCTGTTCTCAAAGATGGAGTGAAAGGGGGGGACAGTTGTGGGGAGGTGCTGGGGCTTGTTGGGCTGTGAGTTTGGGGACAGGGATAGGAAAACAACCCAGGCATCCTGGCTGCCTCCTCTCCCAGGCAGCTGCCCTCCCCTGCCTGTCCTCTTACTGACCATCCTGATCCCTCTGCTGTTGAATGAATGGGAAAGCTCCAATGGGAATCAATTCAGGCCCTAAATTTTGAGTGCTCTGAGGATGTCCAAAGCCTACTGCCAAATTCAGCAGAACTTTGTAAAATGTGTGATTCAGCTACTGTCACTTTTTTCTGCCTTCTGGCATTTCAAGAACAGGATTGGGAATTTAGGTGAAGCAAACAGGGAGAAATAAGAACAGTTGGTAGAACAAGTGTGTCAAAGTTGGGGATATTTCCCAGTCTCTAAGTTGACTATTTGTTTTTCCTGTTTGTTGTTCTGCTGGTGACCATGGCACACAACCCACAGATTGCTAGCTGAGAGGGACCTTCTGTGCTTATCCTGTTTCTGCCTGAGGGTATCCTGAATGGCTGCTGTGCCCCCAAACCTGCTATTTCCCAGGGCTGTCCTGGCCCTGCTTGCCAGGGTATACGTGTGCTTTCATCCCCAGTTTCTTCCCTCCACCTCTGCAGGTTTTTCCCTAAGGAGGATGGTGCTAAGCATCCCTGTGAGAGGCAGTTGTAAATCAGAGCCCCTGTAGGGCAGCTCAAACTTACATTGAGAACTGTCTTGGTGACACAGAGTCCAAAGGATGCGAGATGCTCTCTGTCCCTCCTCTCTCTTCTCCTGGGCTTACATCCATTAATGATTATGGTAGAACAAACAGGATATGTGTTGTGGTTGAGTTAACACTGCTCTTTTTACTGAGACCATCTAAGGTGTAAGCACTGACATAATTTAAGGCTCCTGCCTTTTTTAAATATTGCTTTATTCTGAACTTAACTTTCTCTTCTCCCATTCTTCGACTTAACAGGGACCTAGACACAAGTCAGGCTGCCTTACTTCAGTTCTAGCTCCTGCCAACTCTCTGCTAAATAGTGAATAACTGGAGAGCTACTTAGCAGGATAGTCAATGAATGCTCCATGTAGCTCCTTTGGAAACATATTATTTGCTTTTCTAGATCCACCCAAATATTGTTGTTTGTTCTGCATAATTGGCTTAAAATGAATTAACTATGTATCATCTTAATATTACAAAAATGTTCTTAAAGTAACTATGGAAAGTTCTTGCCTGTTGGATTTCAAGTATAACCGGCATGACTTGAATATTAATAACCATCTTTGCTCAGCAGAAGTGCCTTTCTCTCTGATGGGGAATCCAGCATCTCCTTATATTCCAACTAATGCACTTCCTGACAACTCATGTTTCCTTATAGCTAGCTGTTCTAGGGTAGTTAAGCAGAAAGCAGTAACGGAGTAATTCTTTGTCAAATGATGTTATTTTCATGGTCTATCATGTAATGTTTTTACTGACATTTTATATAGTCAAAAGCAATGGGAACCAAAACTCTTTTGCCAAGGACTGAAATTAAACTAATATGTTTTGTAGTGTGCTGTCCGTACTTTTTATCCTTTCTCTAATTTCTTTGCATCCAGATCCAACAAAGCACTTAAAGCACTACAAGAATCTTTTGACAACCCATTTCCCCCTACCGTTCCCCTCACCCCTATTTGGAAATAGCATCTTTGTCAAAAATTGAATATTTAAAGGAAACGTCCTGTGTTTCTTGTAATTTCTGTGAGGTGTGACTCCTCCCAGCAGCCCTTTGATTAAGACATGAAAATGGGACATAAGGATGGTTCCAGACTACTCTGCTGAGATAGTTGTAGGCTCTGGCCTGAGGCATCCCATAACCCCTGGGAGTGGTGCAGTCAGGAATCTATCAGTAGGTGGGAGCTGGGGGGATCTAGCTCTCTGGCAAGCCTTGGTTTGGGCTGTTCGGGTTTTTCTGAAGTGTTCAGGAGTGGGTTGAGTGAGGCTGTAACACTGAGTTTTTCTGCCCCTGTATGGAGTGTAAAAGGCATCCAGGTGTGCTTTGATACGTGTTGGCCTCTTGAATAGAGCTATGGTGACACCTTGGTTTCTTCAGCAGTAGTCCTGGGACTTTCCACCATGGGATGCTCCACAGTGTCCATAGCCCAGTTACTGAGACTGCCATGGGGACAGGACCCACATGTTGGCCCCCTTGCAGAGCAGGCAAGGCCTGGCATGTCCTCCCTTCCCTTGGCTCTTCTTCCCTGTTTGTTGCAGGAAGAAATTTCTAGAAGATAAAAAAATATTCTTGAGATGGGAGAATGACTGGAGGTCCAACTCTTCTGTGTAAGCACATGTTTAGTTTTCAGTCATGGGAATGTTCCCCCTGGGACCTCTTGCTTTGAGGTCTGATTCACTCCACCCTTTACAGCAGCCTTCAATTCTATCAGTAGGTATTTGCACCTCATCTTTGCTATGCTTAAAACCAATCAGTAGCAACTGTATTTAAATACATGTGGCACCTCTTTTCCCTTGGGTATAGGAGAAACCCTACTATTGAGCTCTATAGGCTCTTTGCTTGGTTTTGCCTGGGAGTGAGTTCTTCTAGCCCCTTTGAAGCTACAGTGTTCCCTCCCTGGAGAAGGACACTAAGTGCCAGTGCTGTTTAAGATGGGAACTACTACTTTTTGGTTCAAGCATCTAAATGAGTGACAGAGGGTGGTAGCACTGCTGAAGGACCAGGAACCCCCTGCTGGAGAGGGAAAAACACACACCTGAAAGCCTGTCCCACTGCTGAATGGCCACTTCACTATCTCATGGAGCTGCAGTGCTCCAGCGAGGTTTCTCTTGTGATAAATTAACTTCTTGGCTTCTTGTGCACATCCAAGCAAAGCACAGGCAGGGCCATATATATATATTTTGACAGCTCTTAATTAACATACCATAACTTAAGTGTTATGACAATGTTCTGTGATCACAGATCTCAAGAGACATTTTTAATGCTTTGGAACAAACTAGTCTCTGGCCTAAAGTGTCTCGGGTTAGCTGGAGTTGCACCACTGATGGATTTGGCCCCATGAGTTCAGTGGCTCCGGCAGGCTGTTTGCAAGAGTCAAACTCTGGCAAATGATCGACTCTGAGCTCAGTTGGAAAAGCTTGTGAAATGAAATCAGTGCTTTGCCCATTAGGCTTGGGATGAAAAGCAAGCCTTGGAGCTGCCAGCGGTTCATATTTCATGCGCAGACATTTACTTGTATTGGTTAACATTGTGATGAGTTTGAGAAAGAAATAGGGAGACAATTTCTAAGCCAATGCAGAAAATAATACTTCCCTATAGTAAGTGTATAATGAGAACTGTTGCTTTTATTGGATTGAAAAGGTTTAGATTGTTTAAGATATGCAGGTTTTGAATCACCAGCTGTATCACTGATGATTGACCTCCTATATTATTTTTATACCACTTCTTATTTCTTGACATCCTCAGCTTGCTTCTGACACTTTCATTCCTATCCCTCCACTCTTTTCCTTTTGCACCTCTTCCCTAGTATTTCCTGCTCTGGCTTTGGAAGCCTCTTTGCTTTTAGTGGACATCTAATATTTGTTATGAACAGCCACACTTTGCACAAAGCAGGTCTCTAGATAGGATTACAGCACTTGTAAGTAAATATGAGCTGTTTTTAATCAGAAAGCAATACAAACACAGGATCAAAGAGCCTTAAAGAGCTCTGCTCATGCTGTGGCTTGTGGCACCTACATTGGTCACTTCTGACGTAACCTTCACTGCCTTGTGCTTTCTATGGTAGCTTGGGTCTTCTGGCAATTAGATCTTGTACAAAGAGCAAATTCATCTGCAATGCTGACTGTGGCACAAAGGCCCCACCATAGTTGCCTGCCACAGTCCTGCCTGGTTACTGACAGATTTCCCTGTAACTTGAAGGTCTCGGCTTTTGGATCCAATGGTTGAGGTCAAGAGTTTAATTAAGCTTTCATCCAAAGAAGGCTGCTCAACTTCTTGGTCTCTCCCAGAGCAAGTGAGCTCTCAGAGTAAGCAAGGGAGGGTATTTCAGCTGATTGCATGTTCCTTGGCTTTGGATATTACTTCCTCTTTGGTTTGGGATTGTATTTTTGCATTTGGTTACCTCCAGAGCAAGTTACAGATTCTGCCAGTTTCTTTGGGAAATAGTAGATGTCTCAAAGAAGTGAGCCAGCTGCTGGGCTTGGGCAGGTGGTTTAAGATCCATTGCCTAAGAAATCAGTGGTAAGGTGCCTGACCTGTTAGACTTTGAGGGGCCTGATTTTCTAAGCAGGCTAAGGAAACCATCTGCCTTCTGAACATCATCTAATGCTCTCTACACAGCAGCCTCCAGTATCATTCAAACTTGGCAACCCAGGGGTATAGGGATGTAGTATGGTTTATTGCCTACCACTGGACTCAGGCACAAATGGGGGGACCAGTCTGTGAGCAGGAAAAATCCAGCCAGCAGAACAGCCCTGCTCTAACACACTTCCAGTCTACTTCTGGTCTGCCTCCCTTAACTCCATGCAAGCAGAAACAGCTAGGGAATCCTGGGGACAATGAGTGAATGTGGTGGGCCAGAGGTTATACAGAATTTTTGAATAAGAGACAGATGCATTGATTCTTTCTGGAATTTCCCTGGTGCTTGTCCTATGTGGAAGCATTCATCCATATCTATAGTGTATATACACGTACATGGGACGTTAAGAGACCAGGAAACTACTTGGGTCTCACAGCAGGACTAGATATCAAACTGGTTTTAAAAAGGTTATATTGAAAGTGTTGGAAATCTGTTGGAGAACCTCCGGGAGAAAACTGGGATTTCAACCAAGAGGATTTGGTTCCCTTGGATAATTTCTGCTTTTCATCAGACTCTGATCATCTAGTCTAGCTCGCCACATACCTCCATTGTTCATTAAAACTGGTCAAGCATGGAATAGTATTTTGCCCCATACCTTTTGCCAGAATGTCTGTTTATATGTGTATATATAGGAAAGCTGATTATTTTTACCTTCTCTCCATTTGTGTGTATAAGGCTTCTATAACACATCTTGTTCAGCTAGGGTATCTCAAGGCAGGTTCATTCCTGTGCCGAATAACCATGGCAAATGTGAGCAGTGCAGTGATGTCCTTCTTACGGTGTGACGTTGTGCCTCTTCATGGGTTCCAGACAGTCAAGAAACAGCTGTAGGAGAGGGGCCAGGAGAAAAGAGAATAGTGTAAATGATGCTTGGCAGCTGGAGTAGCAGACCCACATACTGCCAAACCTGCTTTGGGTGCCCTGCTTGTGCCCACTGCCAGTGTGTATGTCTGCATGGTGCACACCAGATGCTGTATTGGGACAAGCTGACAGGTTCCTCCCACCTGTCTTTGGTGTAGCTTAAGCTGGGAAAGTCCAGCTGGCAGAAAATAGCAAGATGCCAGGCTTGCTTTCAGTACTGTGGCTTCGTGGGTGGCAGCAGCAAGGGCTGAGTTGCTGTTTCTGGTGCCCTGGGAGTGCAGGAATGAGGAGCACTGCCAGCAGCGAGCTGCTGCTGATGGGTGAAGACAAAGCTCTGCAGGGAGCAGAGCTGCTGTCCCCGGGCAGGAGGGATCGGGATGTTACGAGGCAGAGACCATGCTTGCTTGTGTTTGGGTCCCCCTTCTTGGGTTTGGGAGGCTCCTGAGTAGTTCACATCCTATTGCTTGAGTTGCAGGAGCCTTCTGGAACAAGAAGAATCTCCTCTGCTCAGTCTGAATCGGGAGGTAGGGTGGACCCAGAAGAACATCTGTAGTTTAGGTTTAGCTCCTCACTAGGAATCTGCTTCACATACATCTACTGCAGGCTGTTTTCAGACAAAGATCCTGCCAGCAGTTTGTGGTGCAGGTCACTCCAAACCTGGTGATGTTGCCCTCACCCCTTGCCCCTCGCTTTGCAAATGATTTTTTCATTTGTTCCATTGTGACTTTTGAACTGCCTTCATTTTAAGACTAAAATGAGAGAGATAAAATGTTCTTAATTTTAATTAAAACAAAGTTTATTTTGTTATTTCATTAGCTAGCCATGTTATTTCAGGGCTTGACAGTAAAGTTATATGTTACCCTGTGGGTACTTCTAATTGTGTTACAGGGTTTCTTGTTCCCTCTGTCCAGAACAGTTCGACTCCTGTGCTGAGTTTCATCCTCCTACAGCCTGGAACCAGCACAGCTAATGAAAAACACTCCAGTAATAACAGAGGACTCTCAAGGGCTCCAGATAATTGGGAAAAGGTACTATTAACTTTACTGGAAGGCAAGCCGGCTGAGCTTTAAGAGCCTACTGCTAAAGATACCAAGTAACAGGGCCTGACCATTTTAACGGTAAGATAAGTATGTGGAAGCTGATCAAAGTAAACCGACGGATCTAGGGAAAATACTCTGTCAGTAAATGTCAAAATAGGGACTTGTCAGACCAAGGCAGCCCTGGGTCTAGCGAATTCCTGCGAGCGAGGCAGGAGGCGAGGTCCTTTCCTGTCATGCTGCTGGGAGGGATGAAGCTTCTAAGAGACCATTGGGAAAATCTCATGCTCCAGGTGGAAACCTGGAACTGCTAAGGCCTTTTTTTTTCTGGATGGAGGAATTGTTCGTGCTCTATTCTGGGACTATTTGGACCAGTCCTGGACACCTGGTCCCTCTGCTGCCTCTGGCAGCATCAGCACAATGCGCTTTGAAAAGAGATGGGAAACCAAGAGGAGGCTGGTGGGGGTCATGCTCCCTGCACACAAAGCCTTTTCCCATTCATTAGGAGTTACAGATTTGCTTAAATCCCAATCGTAAATCCTGGTATCTTGTGCAGCATGAACCCAGGGTGGCTGTAAAATGCTTTTGCAGGGGAAACTGAATAGAGAATTACACCGATTTAGAGGTGTTTTATCCGCTGTCCCTGGTATAAATACAATCGCTGCTGCTGAAGTTTTGGTGCCTGGAATTTATTTGCTTCAGCAGAGAAGGTGCAAAGGGAGAGGCGTGACAGTTTAATTCTTCTCTTGTGTTCCTTGCACAGTTCTAATGTTTTCAAGAAAATCTTTAGTAGGCATTTAAGGCAAAATGAATCAGATGTGGAATGGAGGGTGTTTTGAGGATAGCGGTAAAGCAGGATGGAGAAGGTTTTTGATTCAGCTTCCTACTTTGACCCAGGGATCAGGCCTACAGAAGGCAGCTAGGTGCCTAATTTCCAGTGATCCAGCCAAGTACCTCTGACTTAATGAGCTGAATCTCTTTACACCTTTTTTTCTCTCCTATTTGGTGGTGCGTGGGGAGGTGTTACCCCAAGCTTGAGTAGTACATAAGCTCCTTTGCTAATTTTCCTCCCTGTTTCTCTTGTTGGTTGGCATTATAGGCTTACATCATTTTATAAAAATATAAACTTCTTTTAAGTCGTTTGATCCAGTGCTTGGATTTCCAACAGGATTGCACTGTACTTAACCTTCAGTATGTTATTGTTTTAGTAGTTTTGTCCAATATGAATAACACCTTATACCATAACATCCTCGGTGGATGTAGAAAGATGTTCCAAAAAGAACTGAAAAGGGTTCCAGGAAAGTCAAGCTGTATGGCTTGTTTGATTTTTCTGTTTAGCCTCTTAGAGTAGCCAGAGAAAGGGGAATAAAAACATTACAAAGGATACGATGCTGGATAAAAGATATTCCGTTACAAACCCTGTCAACATTAATAACTCACATCTCTTCAACAGTGCTCTGAGCTGTCAATAAGAAACAGGAATGAACAAAGATAAAAATGATCTGTCAGAAAGAAGATCGTATCAAAAAGATAATAGAATCAAACTAATTTATGGCGAGGAGATTTCACAACAGACAACGAAGCAATACTGAAAACCACAGTCCAATGTAATCCCTTTGAAGAAACGTTGTACTTATTACAGCTGTGATGATTACAAATGTTTGGTTTAAAAGGCTGTGTTGCAGTCTGGAGGGAAAAAAACCCGGCTATTTATGGTCTCCAGATTTTTAAAGATGGGAGCTAAAGAAAATAAGCCTGTAGGCATATGAATTGAGGCTTAATATTTCCATCTTCATTTCAGAAGGTGTGGTTAGAAAATAGACCTGTCAGCCTGAAGGAAATTTGGATGTGTCAACATTTTGTTGGGTTTTCTGAAATTTTTTTGTCCCCAGTTAAGATGAAAAAGTAAAAATAACCTGTTTCCACTGAATAAGAACTTCTGATTCAATAATACCAAAAAGTTTTTAACTTTATCATTCTCCTCTTGAGGTTAAACTGCCTCAAACCAAATGATTCCATTTACAATGTCCATTTAAACTTGGGAAAAGCATGATTTTAAAACTCAGTTTGGTCTGGAATGCTTCAAACTGGAAAGCAAAACCTTGCATTTGGAAAAGATGCTTTTGGTTTCCTGAAGGATCCCTACTTTCCTAGAATTTGACATTTTCTCTTGCTTGGGGAATGGGAGGAAGAAGATACTACTGGATTAAACAATAGTTTCTGGTGGAGGAGAGGAGGGGGAAGAAAAGACTTGTAATGCAAAATTAGGACCATACCTGTGCTCCTAGTTTAATTTTATCATTAGCTTAATGCATGTAAACCCTCATTACTCCAGTATGAGCTGAGGGGTGTCTCTGTCTCTCCCTTGTATTAGTCCTGGTCTTGTCTTCATAAACCTGACCTGACAAGGGTCTGTATTATGTGGCTTGCAGGGGGGACATGGTAATATAGTTCTCTTCTGTCCCTGAACCAAAACAAGTGGGAGATGAAGAGAGGCAGCAGGTTGTGGGGGTGAGATATTATTGCTCTGGCTGGTACCATGCCCTGAGGGAGCCTGAACCCATGGTTTAGGGAGCATGAGGACAGAGGCCTGGAGCTGCCCTTCCCATGCCAGGGACTGTGTGTTGCTGTCTAAAGCCCTGCCAGCTGTTTTGGAGTGGGTGCTGCGTGGGGGAGAGACTTCACTCCTTCTGGTTTCTCCTCTATCCTCTTTCATCACTCCCAAATAGACCCGTGCTCCAGCTGAACTGAACTTTCTCAAGTGGCTGCAGGTATTTTAGAGGAGTTCTCTGTCCCTGTCTTTTTGCCACTCCATCTCCTTTTTGCTGGAAGTTTGTGCCCTCAGTGCTGCTGAATGTGGCTGCAATCAAACTGGGGGAGAGTGGGAATATCCAGCAGAGAAATCAGAAGGGATAAAGGTTCCACCATCTGTCTGCCCTCACCCCAGTGTTGCTTACAAATCAGAATAAACGACCTGAACCTAAACTGTGTTTTTAAAGTGATGAATCCCTTGATTCCCTCTTGCAGTCAGGGCTGCCTGTGCCTGCCAGCCCTGTGTGTAGGCATCGTCTGCAGCACTTAGCACAGTCCCCCCTCCCCCCCCCGAAACTTAATGACAAGTTCTCACTTTGTTTGTTGTTGTTTGTTTTGTTTTGTTTTTTCCCCTTCCAGCCAGGCTGACATTTAATTCTGCCTCGGCCAGTTAAATATAACTCCAAAACCCGCGGGTGAGAAAATGTGGCTCCCTTGTCATGCTCGTTTCGGAGGAGCCAATTAGCAATGGTGATCCTTGGGACTTGGCAGCCTCTTCCCAGGCACTCGGCAGCCCTGGCCCTGCCTGTCATTCTTGGGATAACGTGCTAGGAAATGGTCTTGTGGTTTACTAAGAAAAGCAAAGCAAACAAACTGCCTCTCCCCTGCCTTTTCAACCCAACAACCTGCGGGCATAATTGATCTCCAAGATTTGCAGTCAGCACACGGCTTTGTTGCAGATGAAGTTGTTGAAGAGCCTGCTCCTCTCTGGCTCTTTGCCTGGTTTCTCCCCAGTCCAGCAAATTTCCACAGCCAAAGGCATCCAGTGTGGAGGCACTGATGGGACATAGCTCCCTCTTCTACCTCATCCCTTCCTTTATCACTTCAAATACTTTTCTTTATTTCCCTGCTGGTACCACTCCTGTTCTCACTTCCAGGCTGTAGTTTCTCCTTTGAGTGGGAGGCTGGTTGACCAGGCTGTGAGCTTGCTGGGATGCCTCCTGTCTCTGTGACCTGCTCAAAGGCTGCGTTCTGGAAACCTCTTCACCAGGGACTGCTGTGTTCCTGGGTGCAAACCTGCCATGCACTTCCCTGGGTCAGGACAGAGTATTTCTAACCCTGTGCTGTGCCTGTGGCTGCATCTGCTTGCTGAGAATTAGGAAAAATGAGATGGGAGTAGAGTGATTCTTCCCCTGATACATCCTCCATGTTGGAAATTCAGCAATGTGGTGGGGTGGTGGCTCTATGCTGTCAGTGATGGGTCTGGCATTGAATTTGTCTTGTCCCTTTTAACTCAACCCTAGAGGCTTCTTAGTCTCCACAATGCCCTGGTAAAGGCTTCTGCTGCTAATGTGTGTTTGAAATCTGCTGCCTGATTTCTTCAGCAGTGTCTCACTGATGTGAGAAATGGTGGTTAATTTTGTTCCCTGGAATCCTCTCTGGTTTGTCCTCTCTTTGCATGGAAAGTGTCAGAAGCTGCCTCAGTGCCAAGCTACCTTTCAGAGTTTGCAGGTGACATGGTCTAAAACAAGCAGTGAGCCTGGGCTAGTTTAAGCCATTTATGACTGGCTTATGCGGATCCCTGCTGTCTCTGGGCCAGGGCTGCCACTCCTTCCCACTCCACTATGCTTTTAGGACCTGCATTTTCATTTGCCATGAGGTTTCTCCTTGTGGCTTGACTCCTGCCCCTCTCCCTCTTGTGCCAAGCTGGGTATGGTGCAAGATGAACCTCTAGGGTGATGGACACCTATGTTGTCCATTAGGTGTTGGTGAATGGGGCCAGCTGGGGCCGTCATCAACCCTCTGACCTGTGTGCAGTTAGCTCCTGGTGGGAGTAAGCCCTGGTGATCATAGAGCAGGCAGCACAATGGCAATCCAGCAAAACAGATGGACATTCAATGTTCATAACAGAACAGGGTGATTCTTTGTCTGATGCAGCAGGAGTCTGGGATTAACTCTGTGTCAGTCCCTGGAGTTTAGTTGCTGTCTGTTATCACTTGTTATCTGGCAGTCCCACATGCTGCCATGTACTGTCTGTTCTTGTAACACTTTGTACCTTGTTAGAATGGTGCTACCTGAAATCACCTGTGGGCAGGGGAGATGGAGATGCTGCCCAATCACCTCCTGGCCACATGCTGCCTGGTGCCCATGGGCATGTATTGATATGGGCACAAAGTGATGGCTTTGTGAACCCACCTCCAGTTATTAACTCAGTCTGGTGAATGGCCTGGCTTTGATTTGCTGATTAAACTCCAGCATGATACATGCCTGTGCGTGGTGCTCAGACATGGACATCATTTCTGTATTTTACATCTGGCCGTAGCTTATCTTCAAAACATTTGCAGCAAAATAGCTCCTCAAAACAATGTTTCCTCTTAGTGTTGAGACTTATTTTCCTTGTGCTCCTTTGATTTTTATCTTCTCCACATTGTCTGTACATCGCCCTAACAAGTTGTAGAGGCTGGACAGTGTCCATATCACATCAATACTAAATTTCATTATATACAAACATCAATCTGGCTCTGGGCTGCCTTTTTAAACTGTCATCCAACCTGGTGGTGTTCAATTTCTGTTTAGGTCTGACCGTGAAAAAGCATTGGTTCAAAGCTTGTTCCCCATAATGTTCAGATCAAAACAGTTCCTCTGTGTGTTTATAATAAAAATATATTTTCACCAGCTCTTGGGAGCATTGACATTTTCATCAAGGCAATTTTCTATGGCCCCAATCCATCACAACACACAAGCTGTTCCATTGGTTCCAGTATGACTACTCATTGCTTAAAGTAAATTGTTTGCTTAAAAGCTTGTTGGATCAGGGCCTATAAGCGAGAAAAGATTGCTGATTAGAAAGTGCATTTGTTCCTGTTGTGGGATTTGATGGCAAATTAAAGACACTAGGAGGATTCGAAGATTAATGCCTCTATATTTTGGGAAAGAAATATTTTAATACTTTCACATTATCAAGAGGCCCTATAAGAAACAGCTTATGCAAATGGGACACTGAAGACCAAATCCCAGACATTAATGGGGTCTGATGAGAGTAAACTGAAGGCAGAATTAATCTCCAAGAGAACTAAATGGCTATTTTCATGCTTATGAACTTAACATACTTTCAACTCCGCCTTAATGAAAGACATGCTCAGTTCACTGTTAAAGGAGGCACTTAAAAGGTATTAGAGGCATAAGTCCAGCTGTTACAAACTCCAATAAATTTGGATTAGGTCTCCACTGTTTGAGTTGTGTGTGTGGGTGCCTGACCTCAAAGCAAGTTGTTGGTTTTTTTAACTTATTGATATATAGCATTACATCAGGTTAATTACACGTTGCTGTATTTCATGTCATCTCGGCACAAACCCGCATGCATCACAGCACGGCGTTGTGGAGCAGGACGCTGGAAGCCTCTCAAAGGGCTGGGGTGAGCTGCTGCCCAGCACCCAGCCCTCCCCTGAGACAAATGCTTTGAGTAGGGGTGGCTGTGTGGTTTTACAGTACGCAACTGGCTCCCTGCCTTCCCCTCTCCACCCCATCCCATTTTTTCACTCCCTGGGGTAGGTTCCCCTCCTTCACCTCGCTTGAGAACAAAGAATATTTTTAAACTTTTATTTTGGTGTGTTGGAGCAAAATGTCCAACGTTGTAGGGCAGAATTAAGAACTTGAATTGATGGAGCTTTGATGTGACTTTACCAGAGACAGCAAGACAAAATTATTTGGTCCCTGTGCTGTTTTGCTATGAATTCCTGGCTGCCTGCGGAAGGGATCACGCGTGGGCACAGCACGTTAAGTTTTATGGCTGCATCTGTGTAGATGGATCCAGATAACAGCAAATCTTTTGCTCTGATGGCGTTGCAGCCGATACGACAAAAGAGATGGCTTAAAATTGCATTTCCATTTAAAGTAACACCAAGCTCTGCAGCCAGCCCAGCCATGTGAGGGAAATATAAAGCTTCGCGATAGGGAGCAAAGGAGGAGAGGGGAAAAAAATCTGGGTAGCAAGTAACTAAAATAGATGAAGTGGAACAGTTGGAAATCTCAACTTGAGTGACAAGGGAGAAAGAAGAGATCCAAAGTCAGCAGCAGATGACTCTGGTCTCACATCCCATCCCTCTCTCCTCTCCCTCCCCTCTGCCACTGCTGCTTTCCCAGCAAATGCAAGAAAAAAACAGAACGTCTTTTCCAGACTGGGGGCTGAGCAGCCTCACATGTTGACACAGCAATAATTTTTAATGAGAAATTTTTAGTATTTGTGTGGGAGAAGTTAGCATTGTGTACACAGATGCCTCTCCGGCCACCGCGCCGTGGTCCGGGCTCGGCCACGTCCCCCTCCGGCACGGCCTGCGGGGTCCCAAGGCAGATTCCTTTCAGGCGAAGGGAAACATTTAGGCTTGCTCACCTTTGAACTGCGTGCAATGGTGTTTACCTTGGCAAGACAAAGTGGCAGTTTTACAGATATTAAAAACAGTCCAGAGGGGAATCTGGAGGCCTTCCTATATTTTAATCACCCAATTTAGCCAGCCTGAGGAGTTGGCTGGAGGGGAAAACGTGTGGCAAAGCATGTTGTTTAGTTTTTTTTTTTAAAAAGGGAATTTAACAGAAAATAGCTCAGTGCTAAAACAAGAAGGGAGAAAAAGAATGTGTTTTATTTTTGATGCCCTCCCCTCTGGGGGGGGAAAAAAATAGTAGTGGGAATTCTCATATTAATCCATAGCACCTCCACGCTCCATATGGTTTCTTTTTCGGCATTTCCTGCTGGGCTGTGCTCTACCTCAGCTAACCCCGCTCCCCTCGCCCTCCCCGGGTGCGTTCCTCTTCTAATTTGATTTCTACCTGTCAGGAAAGATGGGTGCAAGCGGGTTTTGCCCACATCTTGAGGCAAGACCTCCCCTCCTTGCCAGCACTCCCTCTGGTGTGCACAATTAAAAAGAAAATTGGGTTTTTGTGGGGGAAGAGATTCAAAGGAGTCGTGAGTGATGTCTCAAGTTATGCTGAGGTCAGGACCTTGCTTATTGATTTTCTAACACAGCAGAACCATGTACAAAAGGAAGAGACCTCCTTGCCTCCCCCTGATCCAAGATACTCCTCCAGCTTGTGTTTAAAAAAAAAAAATAGAAAAAAAATCTGGCTGCAAGCAGTCAGGCTTCAACCAGCCTGTCAGACAGCTCTCTGCAGGAACACAATCCATGTTGATTTTACAGAGAAGGTTGTTATCCACATTTCACCACTGATTTATTGTTTTTTAACCAGCTCCTTATGCTAGACTTTTTTTTTCTTAAAAAAAAAAGTCCTTTTGCACTTTGTGAGTGGGGAGACTCGCTGGTGGTGGGACAGCGGTGGAGGTGCCCTGCTCCTGCTCCCACTGGGCTGGGGAGGAGCAGGGGTGAGTGCTGCCATCCTCCAGTCCCTGCTGCAGGCCACCTGCAATGCTTTCCTTAATATCTGTCAGAATTTATGAAGACCGTGGCTAATGCCCGATAACACGCTCACGTGTCCGCTCTGCCCGTGGGCTGTGGCAGGGCAGTCAGTCTCTGAGAGTGCCAAAACCTCTTTGGTCACTGAAAGAGTAAGATGGGTATGTTGGAGACGGGCCTGATGAAGCCCTGCAGAATTAAAATAGCCAAATGGGTCCCGTCGCCTACATCTGCAGAATTCATTAGGCGAGCTTGATTGGCCTTTGTTAAACAAAGATGGGATAAGGTTTCATACTTTTTCTGTGGGAGTCGAGCTAGAGTTTCAGGCTGATGATTTAGTCAGGTGTAAGCATGAAGTTTCCAATTTAGAGAAATAAATCTAAAGTGATTTTATTATCCTCTGTTTTACCCTGACACCCTGCTTCACCCCGGCTCCCTGTCAGAGCACGTATGATGTGTTTATACAGGCTGCACCGTAATCGACTGGCAGGCAATATAACATGAGACACAAAATGCATCTTCCACCTAACACCAGCTTCGGTAGCTTCTATATTTCATCATCTTCCAGTTCTTCTGCCAGCAACTCTTCCTTTCTCTGAGTGCCTTGTATTCTGCCCGGCGAGAAGTGTGTGCCCCAGTGTGCTGAGATGCAGCATTTCAGCTCTCCTCGTGCACCACAGCTTTGTTTTGCTTCATTTCATGCATCTTCCAGGGAGATCCTTGGATCAGACTAGGTGTCCTTTGGCTTGGGTCATTTTAATTTACACGTGTGCACAAAACACCCACAAAACTTTTTTAAAATAAATTGGTAAAATTTAAAATGTTTTAAGTAGGAAGATTTTTATGTCTTATTTTCTGCTTCAGGAGGAAATATTCTATGAAAACTGTATGTCAAGATTTTGACAATATACTAATGAAAAAATTACAATTGAATCGGCTGAAAATACCTGTTTTTCAAAGTTACTTAAAGACAAAGCAATATGAAAGTACAGATAGCAACGCGGGGGGGGGTGGGGGGTGAAGAAAGCAAAGTGCTTTGGCCAGGTTTTCAGATTCCATTGATTAAAAGTCTGTACAATTTAGTTATTAGTTAGAACATAAGGACACAAAAAGCAATAGGTCAAATTCATTTCTTCATCTCAGATATATCCCTGTTGACTTCAGTGAAGTTCCTTTAATGATGAATTTGTCCTGCTGGCTCAAAGATAAAAAGAGAAGTTATTTTTGTTTAATATTTCAACAAGGGGAAGAGGTTAGCGAGGGAATTTGGTTTGCACAAGTTGTGTTTTTCCATGAAGTTTAACAAGGGCAGCCACCACCTAGCCAGCTCTGTTGTATATTTGTCTTTTTGAAGGCTGAGTGCTTTCTTTGTAGACTCTCCCAAACCCTTGCAAGGGAATTTTTGCTGGATGCAACCTGCAAAGGACATTCGCAGCCATAGTTTGTTCATGTTCCTGTGAGCAGTGATGGGAGAGGCTCTCTTTCAGGTGCCCAGTGATCTGATTGTGTTTATTTGAGGGTAGGCTTTTGGAGATAGAGCTGTGTGCTGTGCCACTCTCTTGTTGGCACTGCAGCATCTGAGTGGCACCTGGTGCTCTCAGCAACAAGCCCAACCCTGGTCACGTCGTGGCTGGGCTTTTCCTAGGCAAATCCCTTGTTACCATGCTTAGGTTTGCCTCCATACACTATTTTGCCCAATGCAATGTCCTTTGCTTTTCTATGCCGTTCTCTTGTGTGTTAGTAAGGCTGAGTTCAGGCTTTCATCTCCATCAGGTCCCTCTGGCTGAGGGCGAAACAGTGAGAGAGGCCAAGAGCCTGCAAAGCCTGGGGATGTCTTTGGAGACATCACGAGGCAAAAGTCAGCTCCAGCTGGGCTGTTTCCTCCTATATCTAGACTTTGTGGAAGAGCAGGATTTGAGGGATTTCCACATTTCCTCCTTGAGCCAGGTCAGGAGTTGGCATGCATGGTGTATGGATGGCTGAGGAGGCTTGATTTTCTTGTGGGCTCCAATGTTGGGTCAACTTGGTAATGTGGGAATTTCCCCTGTGCGTTCCCTGGAGAGGACAACTTGTGTGCTGCAGTGTTTTGGTGGTTGCATTTGCTGTGATGTGTGCCCATGGCTGCTTATGGGTGTTGAGCAGGTATGTATATGGAGAGCTGTTTCATCTTTGTATCCCTGGGTGCTTTCCAAAGTCATTCAGAACTATTGCAACTGGACAAACTGAGGCACCAAGAAGCACAGAGTGTTACCCTCTTTATCTAGGGTAACCTTTAGGGAGAACCTAGCTTTCTGAAACTAAGAGCAGCCTTAAAATAGTAACCTTTCTGGAAAAGACCTGTCATATTTTGAGATGCTAAACTGACTGTGATTAGTGACACAGTGGTGTTGCTTTATTTCCCTCTTGACCCGTTGTGCCCAGTGTTTGCCATCACAATATATTGTCCATGGCTCCCTAGGAGAAGGACCTCAATATTGGAGGAACTGGGAGAAACTGGAAGAAAGTGCTAATTAACTTCATAGGAGAATGGTCCTTGGTCTTGGTTGTGTCTGCACTGACCTGTGATAAATAATGTTGTTCATTGCTCTGTCCCCATCCCCTGTGGAAATCTGGAATTAGAATGAGGGTACCCAGACATCTGTCTGGGATGTGCCCAGGCACTGTTCCTGGATTCAAGGATTTAGAACCATTCCTGGAACCCCTGGTTGTGTGAGCCCCATGGCTGTCTGCCCAGGACATGAGACTCTTTGGTCCTTCTTGCTGTTTTTCTGTCCCAAGAAAATGAAAATTTAGAGGCTAAAACCTTGACATAGCCACATGGCTGTGAGGGAGAGGGCAGAGGCAGGAGCTGGCAGCATCTCCATGTGGTGCTCGCCTGCATTGACCCATTGATGTTGCCTTCAGCATCTCCTGCTGTCCCACTTCCTCCTGGCTTACCCGGTAGCCCTTGTGCCAGAACGTCCCTGCTGTCACTCAAGTGGATGAGCATCAGCCCAGGAGACCACACGTGAACTTCTTGTGAGGTACAGATGTTGCAGAGTCAAAGCCTGGCCACCCTTGGTCTAGTAGGGACTTGGGTTTCCAGTGCCTCGGAGAAGCAGGAAGTGCAGGAGACATGGATATCATGAGAAAAAGAATCGATAGTCCCCCCTTGGCCTGACCAAATATTGATTTTGCCGTTCAGTTCATATCATTTTTCACCACCTCGCCAGCCCTCAGGGTGGAGGCTCCCTCTCACAGCCCCATGAGGGGTCTTTTGGGGAGGGAGGGAGACAGAGGGACTGGAGCTCTCACCAGGTAGTGTGAGGACAAGGATCAGTCACCTGTTGAATGGCTGCAGTGGGGGGGGGAGGGCTTTTGGACATCCAGTCCTCCCTCAAGCCTCCAGTACCATCCTGTTAGCTAATACTATTGAGAGAGCTTTTGTTGGAAGAGGTTTGCTGTCCTCCATTCCCTGTCAGTGCCCCCCACTGTGCTATGACTTGATTCTATGTTTAAGATTTGATATAAAATCCAGGGAATGCAAAGGATCTTCCTGGCTTTCGTGGGTTTTGGAGTACACACTTAATTTTCAATCCAATCATTAACAAATGCCGTGATCAGCAACCACAATTCAGCCTTCCCCAGCAATTCCTGCCACCACAACTTTGCAGGAGTGCTGCTATCCAAATAGTCACAAATTATGATTTTTGACTCAAAATTGTATCTGCTACTGCTGGAGGTAAAGCTATTAATATATAAATAAAGGCTAATTCTGTCTGGGTTGTTTTTCTTCATGAGGTCACTAGTCCCTGAGGAATTATAAGCAAAACAGCAGAGTGCCTCACAAGAAATAGAAAAAAAATCATCTCTCATGGCATGAAAAAGAAAGATGTTTGGAATGTTTTTAAAGGATGTTCTCTAGCTTTCTTTAGTTGTAGTTTCTACCGCATATACCATATTTTTACTGGGACTGAAATCGATGGTGTTTTCTTCATGACACTGTTGCTAGAAGCTAGACTTGCTGGGAATTATGTGGCCAGTCCGTGTTTTTTTTTAATGTGTAGCTGATTTATATATTGCTATAATGATATAAAACCACTTTAAATCCCCATTAAAACAATAATTTTCAACAATTCTGTGGTCTCAAGGCAACGTTGACTTGCCGCCTTCACAAATCTCTGGCTTAATTGTAAGTTATGTTACCTGATGGGGAAATACTCTTTAAAGCAGGAAGAAATTGTCTATGGATTTTTTTTAGGCAGTGTTTCTCAGCTTGTGCAAACCAAAGGACTAACCAGACTTAAAAAGAAAAGCTATTAAGTATCAAACAGTTGTGTGTGCAACTGTGTGATGTGAGCCTCTTGCAGCAATGAAGAAAATAGGCTGATCTTCAAATGTTCATTTTTACTTTGATTTTTTTTTCTCCATTGTACTTTGCACATCTGGATGTATTAGGCTGGTGTTATCAGTCTTGGACATTAAGCCAAGATCCTTTACTCAGGGGGTGATGTGATGCTGGAGCAGGGACCCAAGAAGGTTGTAGGATCACCATCCCTGGAAGCTTTCAAGACTCAGCTAGTGGCCGACCTGCTCTGGTGTTGGCAATTACCCTGCCACAAGTGGGAAGTTGAGCTGGGCAGTGTCCAGGTGCCCTTTTCAGCAAAACACATCTATACTTCTATGGCTCTTTTGCACTTTTGCAAGTGTTGTCTTCTGTGTTGTGGGCCACAGGAGTGGTGGTGTTGACCTGGATCAGCTGCAGACTGACGTAACCTCAGGAACAGTGGAGCTTCTCATGTGGAGTGTGAATGTGTTACACGCAGAAGATTCGAAGTCATGAACCTGCAGCCAAAGGTGTTATTGCATTACACCCTGTTACATGTACCTGGGCCTAAAATCTTGAATTTTCCCCATGTAATTCTTTTGCTGGGGCATCTCGGTTGGAATAGCTTGGGTTTCTCCTCTAGAAAAACCCTCCAGAGAGCAGCTCAGTCCTCCCAAATTAGTTTCACATAAGAATGGGGATCTTGAGCCGTCCTTGGGCATTGTCTTTCTCTGGTCATAGTTTAGAAAAGTAGCTACAGTGGTTATTGTTTCATGGGGCCACAGATGAAAATCAGAGGATGAGTCCTGGCCTGGGATTGATCTTAGCATGTTGTGCCCCTTTTGATTGTAAACTGGCAGAGTAAGCAGTAGTGAAGCCCTAACCTACACTGTCCTTGGACAGCATGATGCTCATGACCAGGTGTAGGAACAGCAGAACTGCACCAGATCTTATGATATTCACAGAATCACAGAATCCTAGGGGTTGGAAGGGACCTCGAAAGATCATCTAGCCCAACCCCCCTGCCAGAGCAGGGTCACCTAGAGTACATCACACAGGAACACATCCAGGCGGGGTTTGAATGTCTCCAGCGAAGGAGACTCCACAACCTCTCTGGGCAGCCTGGTCCAGTGCTCTGTCACTCTCACAGTGAAAAAGTTTCTCCTTATATTCACATGGAACCTCCTATGCTCCAGTTTAAAACCATTGCCCCTTGTCCTATCATTGGTCATTACTGTAAAAAGCTTGGCTCCATCATCCTGACCTTCACCCTTTACATATTTGTAAACATGGATGAGGTCACCCCTCAGCCTCCTTTTCTCCAAGCTAAAGAGACCCAGCTTCCTCAGCCTTTCCTCATAAGGGAGATGTTCCACTCCCTTAATCATCTTAGTGGCTCTGCGCTGGACTCTCTCAAGCAGTTCCCTGTCCTTCTTGAACTGTGGGGCCCAGAACTGGACACAATACTCCAGGTGTGGCCTCACCAAGGCAGAATAGAGGGGGAGGAGAACCTCTCTCGACCTACTAACCACCCCCTTTCTAATGCACCCCAGGATGCCATTTGCCTTCTTGGCCACAAGGGCACATTGCTGGCTCATGGTCATTTTCGTGTCCACCAGGACCCCCAGGTCCCTTTCTCCTACACTGCTCTCCAGCAGGTCAGCCCCCAGCCTGTACTGGTGCATGGTGTTGTTCTTCCCCAGATGCAAAACTCTGCACTTGCTTTTGTTGAATTTCATCAAGTTTCTCCCCGCCCAACTCTCCAGCCTATCAAGGTCTCGCTGAATGGCAGCAGAACCTTTGGTGTGTCAGCCACTCCGCCTGGGCTTTTAGCCTGGTGTAGATAGAACCCATATTTCAGGATAATCCTTAACATCATAAATTTACCTGTGCAGGTGGAACCCAAAGGGAATACTGGAACAGTGAAGAAAAAAAAAAACAGGGAGAATTGTACTTATTAGGCAATCTGAACCTTTGCAGCCTTCATTAGTACCAGCAGGGTTATAGTTACTTTTAATCATTCAACTAACTGTACTAGTGAAAACTTTCAACTTTCAGCTATTTAAATTGGATAGGTCTTATTTTAATTATTACTGTAAATCATGCAGTTTAAGGTCAAAGCAGAAGCATTTGTTGGATTCAAGCAGGATCCAAAGTTGTTTTCTTACCTGGAGGTTGAGTCCTGGTGGAAAGGTCTGTGTTTCTAATTTTGCTGTGCTATTTTGTTACTATGAGATGATGGGAACACCATTATGCTGTGCTATTTTCTATTATTTAATTGGCTGTTCATACACAGGTCTGGCTGGAGTTGAAAATCTCAGGGAAAAAGCCGTTAACACCTGCATGTTTGACCTGCAGCTTATAAATCAGAACATATGTTTTCATATTTCTAACCTCCAAAAACCAGAACAACGTGTTAGTGGATGTTTGCAGCAAAATCAGATGTACATTGTCTTTCCAATGTCAGCAGAGCACAGTGTCAAAAGGTATAAATCATTGCAATTACATGGATTTTGCCTGAGGTCTGGCCTTGATTGATGTCTCTCCTAAATAAGATATTATTGGGGATGTGGAACATGCATACTTAACCTACTGTATTAAGATTGCAAAATGATATTCTTGCACACTCTCTCTCTGTGTAGGGCATCTAAAAGTCTTGGTGGATTTATCCACATTATTTGTGTGACAACTGGCATCTTAGATGGTTTATTTAGCTTGCAAGTGTGGAAAACACTTAAGCACATACTTACATCCTGCTGCAATCACTGAAATCAGTGAGATTGACTTTTGCCCTTGCAGTTTCTCCTAATTTAAGTAGGATCATTAACAAAGTCTGTGTGGCGTCGTTTATACTGATGAACTGGTACAAGTGAGGTGGAGGAAATGCTCTTTCAATCCCAAAGCAGACCTATCTCAGCATTGCTCTGAACTGCTTAACTCATCCTGTCCTTCCTGCTTTTGTTGAGCACACAGCAAGCACACCACCTGCACCATTTTTATATTCTCTTGGCATTGTTCCTGTTGGTCACCTGGCAGAGCTGGTGACCATGCTGGGTACTGGGAAAAGATGTGGCATCTTAAGAAATGCAAACACATTTTTAACATTTGTGTTTTGCTTTGAGGTGGCACAAAGAAAATGTGCTTGGAGGACTGGCTGAGTTAAACTAGGGTAGCTACTGCTGTAACCTGGAACAGAGCTGGTGAAGTGGGATGACTTTTTGAAGGTGATGTCTTGAGATCTGCATAGAAGACTTCCACAGAAGAAAGATTTGGCCTAATAACATCCCTGACCTGTGAACTTCATCTGTGAGAAAGCAGCAATTTCCATTATATCCCGATTTGGTTTTGTATTTAGGCTGTACAGTTAAAAAAACCCAACAGACAGATCAGTGGATCATGGTGGAATAAAGTGTGTCTGAAAGAAAAAAAAAGATCAATGAATTTGAGTATTACAACTTAAAGTTCCTCCCCCTGCTGTGTTGTCATAGTAAGTGACAAAGATATATCCATTTTCTGTCTGAGGGCAAGGAATTAAACAGAAGGGAAAAAAAGAGGAACTTTAGGTTTTGGGTTTTTTTCTTTCCTAGAGTAATGGCGCTTACTTGGAAATGGTTTTAATGGTTACCTTACCCTTTAAGACCAAAAGTTCTAACTTGAATCCATGTACTTAACTAAAAATCCCTGCAGAGATTCAGCTTTCTTGCTCAAGCTGCCTGGGGTGGTGAGTTCAGGCCTTTGCAGTGATTGTCAGCTAGGAGAACATTAATGGAGTATTAGAAAAATGAAGTCCTGGACCCCTCCTCCCTTCTGGCTGGTTGTTTCTACATGGTGGGAAGGAAAACATTTTCCCCGTCAGCCATTTACTGTGCAACAGGGGGAAACTGTCAGTTTGCTATGAGCAAACCCCTGCAAGATAAGTCAAAATGATTTACCCTGTAAATAAAGTGGGCTGTTTTCTTTACTTGGAAGAATTGCCCATGTGGCGAGACTTCCTATGGGAGGGGATGTGGTTGGCCCTTCGCATTTATCCACTGTGTTTGTCTTTTTTGAAAAAGCAACATTGGAAAGATTAACAAGTCTGTCACTGAAGGAACTGATATATCAAAGCTGTGGAGACAAAGCAGACCATTCATTCCTTACGTTTCTGAAATCTCACTTCCAGTGCAAACCAGGTCTTCCCATTCAGGTCCAGATGAAAGGAGGGATTTTCCTCTTCCTCCTTCCCCCCCAGAGTCCTTGTGATTTTTATGTGTAAGTGTGTACATATATATATATAAATGTGTGTATATATGTGTCTATATGCACAGGCTCACCCTGTACATTGCAGTTGGAGCCCTCCCAGGCTGGTGAGTTATTTGCCACTTGGGGAGAGGCCATGGGGGGGGGGCGGGGGGGTGTGTGCAAGGAGATGGAAGTGATATGGGCAAGTACTAGACACCAGGAATCACTGTGCCTGTGCACACCCCCCAGAAATTTAAGATGAGTCTCTCAGTTTCTATTTTATCTTCTCATTGTAAAAGCTGGAAGAATTTTTGGAGTGTGTGGTTTTCTTTTTTTTTTTTAGTCTAACCATGAGAGAGCTTAGGGGTGAGGAAAGGGAAGAAGGTAGGGACACTGCTGTGGAGAGAACTGGAAGTTCTGCGATCCCTTCCAGCTGTGTGGCTGTGACTTGGTGCTTGCTAAGGTTTCCCTCCATGCAGAAAATTCTGTATGGAAATATCCATATGTATAGTGTGTCTGACAGGTACTGGCTATGCAGGATTTATGGTGCACAGGACATGCACATAGATCATATTGATTAGTGCATACACACTGGAGAGGAAATAAATTCACTTATCGCCTCAGGCTGAGGGATGTCCTGAAGTTTCTGATGTTGTGATATTGGGTCCACATTACCACTTTTGGGGAGGAAAAAGGAGTGTTACAAGGGACAATGCAGAGATGTGGCAGTCCCAGCTTGCAGTCATTGCTTGGCAGATGGAAATGCTTTCTAGTCCCACATTTCACTTCATCTAGGTCCTTTCATTTGTCTGCTTTAGTTGGTCACCTATATGTACATGTTCCTTCTAAGACAAATGCATATTGCATTGTTGCTTCCAGTGTCAGGAGTGCTGTTTTAAACCCTCGTGTGCATAAACAGTTGGTGTCCAGATAAGGATTCCAGCATTAAAAAAACCCTGACTATTTAAAACTGCCATTTGTGGACATGCCATATGTTTCCCAGCATATTCAGCTGAGAGGCAAGAAGATGCGTGTGGCATGCTTCTCAGGGTGTCACGTCAGTAGCACTCGGAGAAGAAGCCCCTTTGCTTAGAGGTGTTGTCTTCCCAGATGTGCTCAACTCCATCTGGAAAGCAAAACTCTGTTTTCCTGGGACTTTTCCCATCAGCCTGCAGAACCTAAGCCACCTGCTCCTACACCCTAGTTTATACCTCAGGCAGGGCAATGCACATGTTGAAGGCTGTGGAGGTGTTTTCCTTGCCCTCCCTTGGAGGGCAGGTGCAGTGATGTGTTGTACCACATGGAGTACTGACCCTACTCTGTACTGGTGGGGTAGGAATGTCATCCTTGCTGTGAAAGCTGTGTCCATGTGGATGTGATGGCCAAGATCACATCTCAGCTGGTGGTGTGCTGGCAAAGGGCTGAAGGGCAACCCTGATCTTTGGTGAGCATTGGGCTTGTTACAGCAATGAAACCTGCTGCTCTGTCCCTGCCCATCATGCATGTGTCCAGTGCATACTGGTGATGGAAGATGGGGGCAGCAAGCCCTGCCACTGCCCTGCTTTCCTTTGATTCCCCAAATCATTTACCAGATGGAAACAGCCCTTCTTCTAGTGCTGCTATATGAAGGTTTTCAAGAATTGTTTCTTTTGTCTTTCCTCTTCTCTGTGTTTCTATCTGAAGGACCTTTGGAAAGAAGGGGGCAAAGAAGATCTACATGTATAATCCACCCAGATGGCAAGAGAGCTCTGTGCCTGTGTTGGAGAGGCAGAGCGAGGGGACAGTGAGGTGGTTAAGGACCTCTTCTTGGATGAAGTGGATTGAAAAATTAAATTCTTGCTGTGGAAAGAGCAGATTCTGGGTTTCTTGCATCCCAAGGGAACTGTGGCCTCTGGGCTTTCTTTTTTTCCCTTTCTACCTTTTCTTTTGTAAAGATTTTGGGTTGAGCCTGGTACAAAGCACAAACATACTCAATGCTATGTCAGACGGAACCTTTATTTATTGCAGCATAGTCAGTGCAAATTTCAGTGACAAGCTTTTATATGACCTTGGGCTATATATTCCTACCTGAATAAATGGAAAGTGTTTCTCTTCTGAACATCTGGGTTCTATTTTGTATAAAATATGTGCATTCTGGATAAAACAGTAAATATGGCCGTGAACTCCTGAGCTCGAGTTTCTTCATCAAATATCCACCACTTCCCCAAGGTGAAAAAAAATAAAAAAAGCTACTACCAAAAGCAAAAAGAAAAAAAGCCCAGAAAATGTTGAAGCTTCCCTGTACAACCGACAATAAAATACAATTGTCAGGCACAGTTCCATCAAGTTTTACAACAATTGCTTTTGAGCTGTTAAGTATGCTGTGCTTTAGTCAAGGATCTTGTACTTTTGTACACAAGCCTCATGTTTGGTGACATTGAACCTTCGTATGCAGATACTGATTATTCAAAAAGAGGGGAGGAAAGAAAACTCGGGAAAGCTATTTTACATTTGTGTTGTGGATTGTTCCCTTTAATCTGCAATCAGAACAAAGACTCACTCAGATTTTATTATGGTCCTCTCGGAGGCTGTTAGCTACAGTGTGAACCCCTCTGGGGTTAAAGTGTAGAAAAACTGGGAGATGCTTGTGGTTTTGTCGGAGAAGTGGAAGATTCCAGTGAGAGAGAGGTTGGTGCCTCTGTTGGAGAGTAACAGGAGGCAGTGTTAAGTGAAAGATGTTAGCTCATTTACAATCACTTTAGTACAATTTACTTGCTTAGGTCACCATCTTGCAGAGTTCTGTGTAGGCTTTATGCTTTCACATGTGAATAGTTTCACTGACGTCCTTAGCTTAATGAAGTCATTATCTATGAAGGAGCCACTGGCAGGGTGGTGAGGTGATGTTATTGTTGGTCAGGTATATATAATACATACCCTGCTTGCATTGTCCAGAGCTGTGCCTGAATACCACAGCCTTTGCTTGGAAGTACTTCTGTTTTCTTTCTCAGCTTTTCCATTAAATCTCTTGTATTTCCCACCAAATTCAGCATTTCAGCACTACCAGTGGGAGTAGACTTCTGGGACAGGTGACACAGTTACTCAGACAGCCGGGGTTTCAGCCAAAACACCCGCTGATGAGTCAGGAAAAAGGATGCAGGACTTATTTTTAATTGCTGGGTTTGCTTTACATTTTTTGGCTTTGAGAAGTTTTTCTCAAGTAAGAAGAAAGTGAGAAGTCATTGCTGGATACTATTCCTGTCTAGAGAGGCAGCTGAGCTGTGTTACTCAGCAGAGTGAGAGGGCACAACGCATAGTTGCACGTTCTCACAATGGCTAGCTGTATGGTGGGGAGAGGAGGACAGTTGTCTTCCAGGTGGTGCTGCTCTGGCTGGGCTGGAGGAAGGGCATTGTTTACACTGCATCCTGCTTTCCAACATGGATTGCCAGGAGAACATAATAATGGAATAAATACAATGGGAGTTTGGGTGTCAGAGTTCAGAGAAAGGCTGATGCTGGCTCAGGAACGACTGAAGTTATTATGGTCATATGTAAATCCAAACTGAACATAAGAGACCATCTATCCATGATAAATGGGACCTTCCAGGCTAGGCTGACAGCTGAAGAGGTAGGGACCAGGAAAGCGAACTCCTCTACAGCAGAACTTGCATGGGTTGCACAGGGGTATAAATGACAGGGTTGCTTTGAATGCATCTCTTCCAATTCCCTGTTCCTTGTATGGTAGCTCTGGCAGCCCAAACATTAACAAACAAGCCCTATTTGTCTCCTATCAGCCATTTTAGTGAGGGTGACTGTAAATATAGCTGAAGAAGTGGTACTTTCAAGCTCTTCTCTACTAAGTTAAGTCTGGGAGTTCTAGTAGATAACAGGTTGACCATGAGCCAGCAATGTGCCCTTGTGGCCAACAAGGCCAGTGGTATCCTGGGGTGAATTAAAAAGAGCATGGCCAGCAGGTCCAGGGAGGTTATCTTCCCCCTCTACTCTGCCCTGGAGAGTTCAGTTCTGCACTCTCCAGTTCAAGAAAGACAAAGAACTAGTGGAGAGAGTACAGCAGAAGGCTGCAAAGCTGATGAGGGGACTGAAGCATCTCTCTTATGAGGAAAAGCTGAGAGACCTGGGTCTTTTTAGCTTGGAGAAAAGACTGATAAGATCCCCTCTATGCTCAGAAGTATCTAAAGGGCAGGTGTGAAGAGGATGGGGCCAGACTCTTCTCTGTGGTGCCCAGTGACAGGTCAAGGGGCAACAGACATAAACCGCAACACAGGAAGGTCCAACTAAACATGAGGAAAAACTTTACCTTGAGGGTGACTGAGCATTGGAACAGGTTGCCCAGAGAGGTTGTGGAGTCTCCTTCTCTGGAGACATTCAAAACCTACCTGGACACAGTCTTGTGCCACTTGCTCTGCGTGAACCGGCTTTTGCAGGGGGGTGGAGTAGATGATCTCCAGAGGTCCCTTCCAACCCCTGCCACTGTGTGATTCTGTAAGCTGTAGGACTCTTAATGGGGTCAACTGATGAATGTCTCTTCTTGACTTGGCCAGTCATGAATGGGTGAATTTTCCTTTGGTAATGTTTAACATGCACATACTTTCCCCATCTGATGCTCAGGATATGATGATATTGTTAATTAGTCCCACATTTTATGGTGCTGCTTCATGCAGCATGTATTTCCGAAGAGGGTCACTAACAGTCAGTGGTGGACCTTTGTTAGTGAGCTGCAGCATGTTGCAAGAACGGGTTAAAGCAATCCAGAAAAAAAAATCACCTCCTTGGTAACCTTTGTTTCAGAATCTTGACAACCCAAGGTTGTTTGCTTTTCTCCCTGAAGGTTAAGTTGTCCTAACAGGTGCCAATTTTGTGTTTTCTTATGGAGATCTGTCCATATTAGAAGCAACTTCGAGCAAACAAAAAAGCCAATTAGAGTGCAAGGGTATTCTTCCTCCTCCTTGTTTCCATGTAGTCCCCAGCTATCTCTATCAGTCACCTTAAGCCGTAGACTTATCCTTTCAAACCTTCTTGAGAATCTGTAGACTTGTGCCCTCTTTGGGGAAAGAACCATCCTTTTAATGTCATGGGAAAAATACTGTCATGGGCAAGTAGATGATCCATGCTAACTGGGGTTTGTCATCAGCATTGGCAATCTGTGTAGCATGGTTTGAGATTAATGGAGCCAAAGACTTTAAGTAAATATTGTTGGCGTGTAGTTAAACTGTCAAGAGAGCAAGAAAGAGACTTGCTTTGCAGCCACTAAATAAAGATTTGTATTCACCAAACACAGTGAACCTTTTACTAGCAATTATTTGCAGCTCAGTACCTTCCAAAAAGGAAACAACTTGGTGTAACTTATTGTCAAGGGTTTATTTGCAGTTTGGGGCTGCTTTTTTTTTCTTCCTCTCTATTTTGAGGGTTTAATTTGAGCAGGAATTAAGCTCTGCCATCTCCACTGCTTTCAAAACACGACGGGCCAAATCTTTGTGTCATAAATAGTTTTGTTTTATTTTGGAGAGATTTGAGTGTTTGGCCAAATTTGTACAAACTGTTACAATAATAAAAATCCACCCAAACCAACAAAGAAAACCAAAAAAACAAAAACCCTCACTGAAATTCCCCAAATTCAAATAATGACTATTAATTATTACAAAATGTTAACACAAGGTCCAAAATGTTTTCTTCCATGTAATCAGCTATTTAGTTTGTGAGATGCAATAAACCAGAACAGCACATCAATTATAATATTTTATGATTATTTTATACTCTTGGCAAAATGCATGTGCTGTTATCTCAAACCTTATTAAAGCTCAGCTGATTAGAGGTTGAAGTTTTTACATAAGTTATTGATGTTGCTTCTTTTATTCAAACATTTTCATAACAAACTAGCTAGGAAAATATTTTTCTTGGCCAGAGACTTAAGATGAGAGAATTATGTTGTAGGTAAGAGTATGCAACTGTTTGTTTGGATTAAGAACACTGAACAAACAGCTCTGTGCATCTGTCTTTGAAACAGTTCTGTTAACACAACGCAGTTACGTTTTCTAAAATGAGACAATTATCTTGTGCTCAGAAAACAGGCAATTTTAAAATGGCCTGTGATAATTAGACTCCTTGGTTATTCACTGGCTGCCATTCATAGAAGTTTCTGGTATATCTATTGACTTAAAATCCAGTAATGCTGATCTCTTTAGGAGGAATTAGATTGTCTGATTCAAAATGAAATTATTTCTTTGCTTATATTGTGGTGCAGGAAGGAGATGCATGTTTGCATATTTGTGCAGCAATGCATTTAAGTCAATCGATGAGTTCCAGAGCAGTAGGACGAAACTTCAGGGGTAAGATAAAACCACATAAAAGAGTAGGGATTGCGATTTACTCCACCTTCAGACACCTTTGCTGTTCCTCTCCTCTGGCTCCCTCAGCAGCCTGGTGAGGCATCTGCACCTTAAGCAGAAGAGTGCTGCAGGTAGCTGAGACAACTCCTGTTGTGGTAGGGAAGACCGGAGTAGTCCAGGTACACCATTTTAGAGCTCTCAGGATACTTGAGTACTCTCATCCCCAGCTGTGCTGCTTGCACCACTGCAGGTTGGTTTATTTGCTTTTCTGCACATCTCTGCATCTTGCACTGCTGCCTCCGTTTTCCCATACCTACATGGGGTATGAGGGCACTTTATAGGCGATGGAGAAATTAGTGTTTGGAGATGTCACACAGCTTTCCTAAAGCCTTACAAACAGCTTGTGACAAAAAATAAGTGGATCCAGGTCTCCTGAGCTTCTAGACCACTGTCTCAGGAGTGCTCAAGCAGTTGGTAGCACAGAGAAAAGCAAGAGAAAACTGTTGGAGAACCTTGGTGGTTGGAGAGGTATAAGAGTTGCCATCAAGGCTGGGAAGACCTTGCGAGGGAAGATGCCGTTCATGTGAACAGAATTTAGAAAATTCTGTGTGCCCAAAGCTTGTATTCTTTAGCTGTATCACCTGATCCAGGAAAAGATTATTATTTAGAAGCCTTGTCCCTCTATTTCCAGACCATCATAGCTACAACAACACTACTCACTGGGAGAAAGTACCTACTGGAGAGTTATTTTTAGATCAGTATGTACATTTCTGCTTCCACCTTTGAATGTTTCTCCAGATTCTGGGAAGAAAGTCTAGAGGCAGTTTATTACAGAAATGCCACTTAATTTTCCTTCGCCCTTTTGACACAGAAAATGCATGATGGAGGTTATTTGTTTTCACTTGCCATGTGCTAAGGAAGTTTATACATTGCAAGTATTACCAATCTAAACAACACAGGCTAATTGGTGTCCTTGTAAAAATAAAACAACATGATTGTTTGAAGGATTGTCATGTGGTCTGGAGTAGAAATGTTTAAATGTCAAAAAGATTCAGTGTCTGTGATTGAACTTTCATCTATCTTCTGAGTTTATAGCTATAGGAAGCCCTTCATCTCTGTGTCATCTTCAAGCTTGACTTAGTATGCAGAATCCAACTCTTTTCATTGAAAGGATTTTTTTTTAATAGACAAAAGGTCCTTGTAGAGAGGTGATTCTATTCATATGTGTAGTGATGCATACTTGACAAAGTGATGGAGGATATCTGAAAAACGTTTCTTAACACTTCAAAGAGAAGTCACAACAGCAGAAGTGAAGAAAGATGAATGGCTGTTGGGAACAACCTCCTGCAACATGTGCTGTGCTGTGTATTAAACGTGTCCTCGTAAGAGGCTTAGCACTCTGGAAGTTACCATGTGTCAGCTTCTCCACAGTAACATGCTTAACAGCTAATAGATCTGCTGTCAGTACCTTGATGACACACAGATTAACTTTGTAGTAGTCTAAGAGCTTGATTATACCAATACATTCTCTCTGCAGCTCTACTGGGTCTTTAAGGTGGTGTAATACCCTGCTTACACCAGGATAAAAGCGTTCCTGTTGACATGGGCTGTTGTCAGGCAGGAGCAGCAGTAGCTGCACTGCAATAAGGTATCACTAAGGTGAGCAGTGACCCAGACACACTTCTGGTTGAGGTGTGCCCTAGACTTGTGTTATATACTGCTGGGCATGAGAAAAGGCATCTGAGCATAAATATTAGGTCACTTCACTTTCCTCTGTGCCGCTGGCCATAGAAACCAGTATACACAAATCCCATTAGCCAAAGAGGCTGAATCCTTAACACAGGAAAAAAAAAGTTTCTTTACGCAGGATGCTTCTCTTGGCATATCTGGAGCCCTTTGGAAACCATAGGCAGTTAAGATCCAGCGCCAGGAGGAAGCATAGCCCTGTTGTGCATGCACAGTGTATCTGGAGATTTTGGTGTAATTGGCAACACTTGTGGAACAGGCCAGCCTTGAATGTATGGCATCCCAACTAGAGATGCCCAAAAAGGATAGAAACCATACAACCATACAAAGGCTTGGGCAGCAGTGATGGTTGTCTCTGCAGATAGCTCTCTGCAGGATCCTTTTTCTTTATCGTGGGATTTTCCTCTTGTCTCTGGAAAATCCTGGTTCATACTGTTGTCTTGCTGCCATTCTCCCTAAGCTCCCTTCTAAAGAAGGAAGACCAAAAGTACCGGAAATGTTCTAGAAAATGTCTGAAGGTGCGATTGGATCATGTGAAAGGCTGACTGGAACTGAAAAAATAGTTTATGTTGAGTTTTAGCTTCCAGGAAAAGATGCTTCTTGAGGGGCTTGGGCTCTGACCAATGCAGGTCAGTGAAATGAAGGATTCTGGTTTTAAGCACGGTCCAGGGCTTCTGGAGGACTCAAGCTCAGGTGCTAGACTCAGCTTTAAGAGCTCTAGAGACCCTTGTGTGTGCTTACAAACTATTTCTAAATCTTTTTCAAGTTCAAGAGTGTGTGAAGCTATGTGTGAAAATGTCATGGGTATTTATATCTTGAGGAGCTGTGATGCAGCTTGCTTTCAGCTGGATGAAGTTGGATAGTGGCTGTAGCTGTGAATAGCTATGAGCTTACACCCACCAGCAGTGGTGCTGGGTGAAGGTGGAACCCATGGCTGAGTTTGGGGAACCCTTCTGACAGCACCTTTCTGTACATGGGGACATCAACATCTGCAGAAAGGAGCGACGCAGGGTGGCAGGGGAGTGGAGGGAGAAGACTGTGGTGGTTCGCAGCAGAAGCTCACATCACATAAGCTATTTCCTCTCCAGCCCGTCTCAGGACGCTCCTTGTTGACATACGTGTTTCCATTTACACTGCAGAATGTTTGCCAGAGGGCAATTGCTCCTTTAACCTGAACCCTTCTCTTTATGCCTTCTCTGTTTGCTCATTTTAACCCTGTTCCCTTTATCAGACAATCTAAGCCCATCCTTCCCCTTCTCTCTTCTCCACCTCTGATTCCTATTTCTTAATCTGCCTTGCTTTTTCACCCTTTTTATTTTCATCTGCTCCCTCTCAATTTGCCCACCATCTGTCCCCTCCATATTGACTGCTTTCTTCCATCCTTCTCCTGCTTTCTTCCATCCTTCTCCCTCATCCTTTCTCTTGTTCTTTTTTTTCTTTGCTCACACTGAGCTAAAGGCCATCCTCACATGGAAAGAGATGCCCTCTTTGGGGTCACATATCTCTTTGATTTCATTTCATCATATATTGAGGTCTTTGGAGCCTTGAATCTCTCTTTTTTTTGGTAGCAGCTGAACACACTGCAGGAGTGCCCAGAGGCAGCAGGTAGCCTCCATCCAAATTTCACAACAAACCTCCAAAATGGGAAATATTCAGGGCTGTGTTCTCACTGATATACCATGGCTGAATTTGGTGGAGCTTCACCAGTCACACCAGCTGAGGACCCAGTTCAGGACTGACTTACTTCCACTGTTTAAAGAAGCAGCTTGCAACATTTGCAACATTTTCCTGGATTGTGTACATGCTTTGAGTTTGATTTTCAGCATATTTTATTTTCAATTGCTCCTGCAAAGCTTGGAGCCAGTCCTCAGTCTCATATAATAATGCTTTTTATATCTCCACTTATTGCTCCAAGCCAAATCTGCAAAGAATTGTTGTCAATGGAAAAGCACTGCAGAGAGGCATGGTTTTTCATAAAAAAATAAAATATGTATATATATATACATTGGCAAATGCTGCATAAATGTTATAGCTTACCCTGGCAAAACAGCACTTTTCACTGTACAGTGAATTTCCTTTTGGGAAACTGATATAAATTATCCCAGCAGAAGCATCCTTTTTGCCAGTTGAGGAAGGTAGGCTCGAGAGTGGTACCAGTAAGTCTTCGGTCTTGGAACTGAACTGGCATAATTCGAACTCATGCCGAGAAGGTTAGCATGTTTAAAATTTGAGATAGAAAGCATCTGTGTAGCTTTTTACATGTGTTTTTTTTTTCTTAATGGCAATGTATTGCTTTTTTCTTTTTTGTATTAGCATCTTTTTTAGGGGAAGAAAAAAAGGCCTTGTGAATAAATATGTTAAAATTAGAGAAGCCAAGATTTGTCTTAATGGAGCCCTGGGCTCTTCTTTACTCTTCCCTGGTGACTGGGAGTTTAGGGATCAGTAACACTGCCTTGCCCCAAAAGTCACTTTGGTATCAGTTGCCTCTGCGCCAGTAGACTGTAGTGTTGCAAAGGCTTCATTGCATCCATGAGTTCTAGAAAGTTGTGTTTTAAAAGAGATGAAAGGGAGGTGTTGGTATTCCCTGGACTCCAGGATCTGAGAACTGATGGAACAGTTCCTTGTGCCACAGAGCTGGACGGAGAAGTTGTCGTAGTGTAAGAATCGCTCCCCATGGGTTATGGCTGCAGAGGTCAAAGTCATCGTCCATTTTGGAAGGTGGGGTTTTAGATTGCATGTGCCCTGGGTTTGCACTTTGGACCCCAATCTGCTTGTTGTTGTATCAGGGTTATGTAAACTCCGGGTAAAAATAATTTGAGCCGTGGCATACAAGCTCGTTGGGCCTTAATAGGGAGAACAACACCACATTCACTCATCACACTTTGAAATTAAAGTTGTAATGTCATAAAAGGGAATTTTTATTGTTTTCAGAGAACATAAAAGCCCTTGGAGCAAAGTCAGAAGGGTATTTTGATGAATAAGGTCAAAGTCTGGTGTACATAAAGCGAGCATTGTACAGCATTATAGGTTGTACTGAGTGTCAGCAAGTTACCAGAAGCCCTGATCCTGTCAACACTAGTATGTGTGCATGAGATTACCCTTGTAACCACCCTCATTCAAATGCAACTGTGGTAAAGTTATGCTCGAGTTTAAGTGTTGGGAGAATCAACATTTTCTTAATAAAATGGTAAGGAATCAACATTTTGAAACTGCAAATTGGTCCCAAAGAGCTAAAATGTGGATTTTTTCCAATGAAACTGAATTTTCCAAACCATGAAAGCTTTTGTTTAGACAATCAGAAGCATTTAATCTTAATGTTCATGTTGGTTTTTGATAACATCCAATATTCTTTTGAAATAACAAGTATTGTAGCCGTAAAACTAAAAAATGTAGGGACACTACAGAAATGCTTTCTTTGGATTATTTTTTCCCCCCTTTTACTAAAATTTCCATATAAATTACCAAGTTTGCAGAGAAAGACTTTGATACAAGTGTCCTTTTTCAATACTCAATTGGTGAGCTATAACATTCAAGTTAGTCAGAAA
Source organism: Aegotheles bennettii (assembly GCA_013398125.1). Classification (NCBI taxonomy): domain Eukaryota; kingdom Metazoa; phylum Chordata; class Aves; order Caprimulgiformes; family Aegothelidae; genus Aegotheles; species Aegotheles bennettii. Next base: position 74,819 of record VZRW01000433.1, read on the forward strand.
GCTATTTTCCTGACAAAAAAATGAAATGATAAAATTGTTTCCAAATACTTTCTAGAGGGGCGAAAGTGATTTTCTTTAAATACTTTTTAAACTGCTTTCTGTATTTTGCTAAAAGCAAAACCACACAAAAATGCCCTCCAGTTTATCTTAAAACTTGGAGGTTTGGAGTGTATGAAATCTTTCTGTAGCTATTTTGATATCTTTTCCAAAGGTATTTTGAATTTTGCTTTTCTTTTTTGTTAAGAAAAAGGTAAAATAACAGTCTTGTGGAAGAGGATGCAATTCAGTCATGAGAAAATACTGCTTGCACATAAAAGGATAAAAAATGCATTTAACTGCCCAGATTTCAGCTGGGACAAATCTTCAGATGTTTGAATCCTGTAAGTCCCCTCCATTAGCTGTAGCTGGTGGAGGTGAGGTGTATCTTTCTGGATGCCTGTTGTACTGCAGTGGCTGGCCCTCTTCCTGCAGGGTGTTGTGCAGCTCTGTTCTCCTCAGCAGCTCTCTTCATTCTTGTCCTCTAAATATGCAGTAGTATTTAACTGATGGTACCCCACCATGGCCTGGTTTTCCAGCCAAAGAAAGGATGACCCCGGGCAGAGATCCTCTCTCTCCAGGGGACCCGAGAGGAGGACAAAGGGAAGAGGAGAAGCTGAGGTTGGCAGCCCTGCTCCTCGCCAGCTCCATCGCAGTTCATCTGAAGCTTTAAACAATTTGAATAATGGCTCTGAAGGGTGGAGTAAAAGGTGTCAAGGAGAGCTTGTTGAAACAAATACGATTTTTCTTTTTTTTTTCCTCCACATGAGAAAATGCAGACTGTGACTTGCGATGAGTGGTGTGACTCACTGGGACAGAAAAAACACCAAGCCACAGTGTGTTTGTTTGTGCAATGGCTGTGTTGCTACCCTCCTCCATCCTTTCCCTATTTTGCTCCTGAGCCCACATGGCATACATTATGCTAATCTATTCTTGAACTGCTCCTGGTTTCTTTTTGGTATCACCTGCAGGGGAGCGGCATCACAAGAGCAAAGGTGGCACATTCTGTGGCTCTGCCAGCCGTGCTTAGCCTGGTTGCCCCGAAGTCTGAACAAACCCAGCTCACATCGTGTCCAAATTGTGGGAACAGCCTCATCCACAAGCTTTGTTGGCTCCTCCCAAAGTGGATGTCTGCATTTGTCCCTAGGTGGGGGGAAAAAAAAAAGAAAAAGAGAGGAAAAAGAAAGGATCAAAGTGTTAATTGTAAAGCATCTTATGGTGCCAGGTGGAAATGAAAGCAGAGTGATCAGTGAAATAACCGATGGGGATGTAAGTGAAGTGCATTTTCCAGCAGCTCATTAGAATAATGAGAAACCCACAAAGGACTGGGAGATGCAAACAAGCTTTGTTGCTCTGTCATTATTTTTAGGAGCAATGTGATACCACTGAGGACTTGGTTAATAACAGATAATTGCCTGGCTTTACTCTTGCTTCTCTCTCTCTCCTTTCTTTTTTTTTCCCTTCTCTTCCCTGAATGGTTTTATGGGATGTGGACTTAGTAATGTTGTGGCAAAGTGTCATTTCCTCTTTTATTGGAATGACTCAAGTTGGTGCATTGTGGTGGAGGTCAGGAGCATGTTTATGAAGTTTGCACTGTGGTTAATCAGTAGGAGTTTCTCCCCACTCACTTCTGTGGGGGCATAGAACAAACTCTCCATAAACTTGCCTGGACCATGTTGTTCTGACACGAGCTTGATCCCCAAATGATGTCCAGTGCGTCTCAGCCTATGAATCCTCCCAGACTCGTATACTCCTGTGTATTGCTGTGCTCAGTCTCTTTGGGGGTTGCAAATCTGTTTACATGAAGCTTATTGATGCCCTGAGGTTTTAAACTACAGAGCTGTCTGGGCTACCAGTTGCTTTTCCTTCTTTGCCCAGGCCCATTGAGTGACATTTGGCAAATCCTTTCATGCACTGAAGGCTTTTGTCTCTAGGTCCCTGAACAGCCTCAGGTGTAAGGACTTTCCTCCTGTTTGTTGCATCCCTGTTGTTCAGGTCCAGTGCAGGGGGAGCAGTTGGGCAAACAAAAATTCTGGATAGGATAAATGGAAAGGGGAAGTGCTTTTATGACTGGTAATGTAATAAACCAAATAACATTACTGTTTCTGACTAACTTAGGTCACTGTTTCAATAAAACCTCCATATTATTATATTAGTTGATATAATTGATTTTTATTTTATTTTATTATTATCTTAGGGGCAGCTTTTGACTTGATTTTATTGCCTCGATTTAGCTGTCTGACTTCTGGGGTCTGCAGAAAGACTCTTAGCTGTCATCAAAGACCTCCCAATTACTCATGGATTTACACTTGTTGACCTAATGTGAGGCTCAGGGAATGTATTTGCAGGGAATTATAGTCATGGTCATGCAGCCAGCTTGCCCCAAGTCCATCAGGCCCTTTCTGAACTGACAAGGCAGTGGTGAAGGACTCCATGAGAACAAATATTGCCATGCATGGCTGTTGAGTGGACCTGCTAACAGTGGCCTAGAAAAATAATATTCAGCAGCACAGTCAGTCACAGTGTGAAGCTACTTGGAAAAGAATAAAAATGCTTGAATTTAGTGAAGATGAACAGGAGAAAATATCAGCAGAATGATCAAGGAGAGAAGCAGAACTTTCCACAAAATCAAAAAAGAAGGCTCATTAGATCAGAAAGACATTTTTGTCTCAGTGATTTTTCAAGAGACTTATGTGGAGGAAAGCTGAGGCAGAGCTTTATGCTCTCTTTAAATGCTCTGACTTGGCCTGAACCCATATAAGTTAAAGCTGAAAATGAAAAATCAATTTTTGTTGTACTTAATGCTCTGCCTCTAAGAAAAATTCAAAGTATGGACAAATAAAAAGCCTCTGGAAATACAATTGTTCAAATCTGATCTGCGTTACTCTAGTGGAAAATCTAGAGTATGGTCATAAAATGTGATAATGCCCATCAAAAGAGTATGAGTGAAGAGATTTGCTCTTTCTAATAAAATATATTAAGTAGAAAATTTTACAGTGAAGGGGAAGTAAGCATCCAGTTTAACTTGATAGCTTTCTGTCTATGTGGGTCAAGAATTTATAGCCATAACATGGGGTAGCAAAATGTGTAACTTAAGGCCAGGAATTAATCCTTTATTTCAGCCTACCATGTAGCCTGATGGTGTTGGAGAAAACAGATTCTATGTCATTATTCAGGCCACGTAGTCAGAGATGTAGACACTGCATGCTTCAAGAGGTGGTTGTGAAGGTATGTCCAGCCCCACGTTGGGCTTCCTCATGCTCTTTAGAGCAATGCTGCAGACAATGAAGATATCAGAAAAACTGATGTGTGTGAGATTGTAGGTTTGGGAAGCAGCAGAGAGGGGTCCTCTGAAGGAATGCAGATGGGGAGAGTGACGTGGAAAAGGCAAGGAGATATTTGGACCAGCAGAAAGTCAACAAAGCTGATGGTAGCTTGACTGTGTTCAGGCTCCCTTGAGAAAAACTGTTGGTGAAGCAGAGACAGTGTGTGTCTGCTGCAACCCTACAGCTTTCTTCATATCCTTTTATGCCATATTTGATTTATAGAAGCACTTAGTGACCAGATGTGAGGATATAAGCGGCAGTTGGGGGACGTTAACATAGTCTCTTCTTGATCTGTTTCTAATGAATGCTCAGCCATTTAGTCTCACTTAGCTGTATACTGTCAGTATGGGTTAAATAAATCAGTAACTGGTCTGCAGAGGTGTTCTAGGAAGCCTAAAAACCAAAAAAGCAAGCCATGTTCAAGTCATATTAAGAGTGGGATGAAACCATCAAAAGGAAGGAAATTAAAATTGAAAGCAGTCTTAACTCATGCAATTAGAGATGGGGGGGACCTGGAAACACAATATGTCTGACAGTGACCTTACAGTGATAGTGAACAGCAGATGAAATCCAAGTTCTTAAGACAGTGCCAGAAGCAGGGAACAAAATTGCTGTTTTAAGACTCACCATCACTGAGCTTAGAGTGGCAGCCTCCTGTTGTACACGAGTACAACAAGCATTAACATCTTGGTGTTGTACAAAGATACCAACTAGTCAGGTTTTAGAGAACAGCAGATCGTGTTTAAAAGGCTCAAAGGGCAGAACTGTGGGGAAAGCAGCAGAGTGGCAGTGTTTATGGAGAAAGTTAATATCCCAGGGACAATCCCTGCTATTGACAAACATTGGGTGAATTGCAAACAAAGGAAGAAAAGGAATCGTTAAAGGTGAATTTGGTGCAGGTTTCAGGGATGAAACTCTATAAGTGGATGCAGCTATATAAAAAGGATAAAGAGAAATCTTTTGGAGCAGGGAACAGCATAAGCAGATGAATTGAACTGGGAAACAGTGCCAGACCCACTGATGGCTCTCTGTGAGGTTCAAGCCTGCATCAAGAGTCCAATTTGGGTACTGCTGTCTGGTCATTCTGTACAATGGATGTGAAATGAGATGCCAGACCTTGGGGAAAATCCAGATCATTTCCAGACTTGGGTGTGAGTGGTACAATCCTAGGATCATCTCTGGTTTTGAAAACAAGGAATGTTTGTGCAGAGTGATTATGGGGATGCTGTGATGGCAGATGGGCACCAGAGTGGGAACACAGCATGGGAAGAAAACACAGGGTATGGACTATGTGCAATATTCTCTGACTAACCAGCTGATGGTAGGTGGTCCAGGTTTCTTTACTTCCCCGGGCATAGTTGAGTCTCCCAGAAAAAAATTATAAAAAATGTTTGTGCCTTTAATAACTGAGCCACCCTTGGTGGTACACGAGGGAGAACATACATTTTAAATTACAGGAAAAAAAAAAAGTGATTCACAATCTTATCCCAGTTTGCAAACCCACCAAAGCATCTGAGAGCCTTGAGAAGCCTCCAGTACCATGAGGTTTGCCTATCCCAACTTTGTCTCATTATTTTCCTTTCTCTGCACCTCTGTGCGTCTGGAGCCCAGCTGAGAAAGGAATGAACAATGCCAAAGGACTGTAAGAAAGACGATTTGTGTGGTAAACCCAGCACAGCAGAAGCAGGAAGTACCAGATTTATCATGGGAAATCCTCTTGTTGTTAGCTTAAGCCTGGAGAAGTAGGCTGGAAACATCTATCTTGATACTGTGTGTAGGCCCTGGTTTGAAAGGGATGCTCAGTGTTTGCCTGACTTGAAATGCATGAAGTTAATTAGTACCTTGTTAAATCAGGGCTCTGTCACTGTGTCAGGCAATCCCCATTGACTCAGAGCTGCTTGAGAATATCCTCTCTCCTGGGATGCTATAATAAGGCTATAGAAGGAATTTAAATTACTCAAGGTGGGATTGGACTCCCCTTGCTGTCCTTTGGAAACGCCTGCCCCGGTTCTGCTCTGGTCCTATGTCATACATGTGGCTTTGGGGCTGCAGGCCACTTTTTGAGGAGCAGGTCCTCTGCCTGCCATCATTGTGGCACCTCTGCAGTCACTGCATCCTCCCTGAGGCTGGTCCTTACTTTTTCCATCACATCCAGACTTGGGAGCCAATTTTCTTGCTATCTTCATGCAGATGAGTAGTGCAAGATCAGTGGTGTCTTCAGGCACAGTGTCAGGCTGTGGATGATACCTGTGTGTATCCATTTTCTCTGTTGTGGAGAAAGAGAAGCCCAGCCCTTTATCTCCATCTTCTGCTCTGGTTGCCCTTGGCCCTGGAGATGAACTCAAAGCCCTTGAAACTTTCTGTGTACACAGTCCCTGGCACAGCTTCACTACACACCACATGGAGGATGGCATTTGTCTGTTTTCCCTTTATTCTGCTTCCTGCTGGCTCCCTTTGATGATTAAGTAGGAAGAGATGGTTTGAACATTCCCTATGTGCTCTCTCTGTGCTACTCAGGATTCATGCACCTCTCAAACCTCTGTGGCATCTCTCCCATCTACCTTTGTACTTCAGGGTACCTTCCTTTCTCTAGAGGAGCCTCTATCACTGCTGCACTGGTCTGAGTTGTATGCAAATTAGTGCTAATCAGGAGGAATAAGCCAACCAGCAGCTAGGACATAGCAGGGTGTCATGAATGATTTATAATTATTTCCTCCTGAAACCACTTGACATTTGCCATTACTTGAAGTCTGTTTGCTGTGCTTGAATCAGGCAGAAACACATCTCCTGTTGAACATAATGGGGGTCATTCCAGTAAGCAAAACTGTATGTACTGTCGATGGCTACAGTATAATTTTATTGATTTAAAGTGTTTTAAGTAAAGGCGTGATTTCAAGCCTGGAGATAAAGGTGGCTTGTTGGTGTAATTGCACAGTAATCTTGTTCAGTGCCCCAGATAACACTATGATGCCTCCTAATTTATGGACAGTGTGTACATCAAGTGATTAGGGCTCTAGGATGATGAGGGTGCAGTATGGAGGGCATGAATGAGTGGGAGGAGATGACAGAATCCCAGGCAAAGGCACTTCATGAGGGCAGCCAGCTCCGCTTTGCACTTAGCTGATGTTCTACTTGTGTCCCTGACTTGTCACAGGGGAGCAGAGGTCAAAAGAAAGGATTATAACGTATGCAGCTTGGATGTGATTCTCTGGGGAGGTTTCACAAAAATTTTGTGAGTCTTTAGAATTGGAGTTTTTGAGTCAGACTTATCTCCAGGCCCTTCTGTTTATATAATAGCAGTCTGTTGTCATTGTGGGTGGTGCATATCTTCTTTGCTGTAGCTGCCCTTCGAGCCAAAATAAAGCCAAAGGGAGGCTGAAGGTTGCTGCAAGCATTAAGCTAATGCCGAAGTTTCTTAAACTTTGTCTGTTCAAATGAAGAACTTTTGCAGCATTGCTTCTTAAAGCATTCACCTGTCTGGGGCCTCAGGAAATTATGCACTCTATCTTTCGTAAGCCAAGCAACTCATCACCCTGGCTGTAGGACACTCATAACCATGAGATCCCAACTCTGAGAGAGGGAAACAGGGAATAAGTACTTAAGGTCAGGATTGCAGTCTTGTTAGGCCAAGAAATTTCGGGAGCTGCTTGTAGGGAGACCCAGCAGAGCAGGTTGAGGATGCTGAGCAGGAGGAAGTGGGCTGTGACCTGGAGTTTCCATCCTGTCATGTTTTGCTTTGATACTATAGTGAGCATAAAACAAAAATTGAGTGTGATAGATTACAGTAGAATGCATGCAAATCTTCCCTGTTATTTTAGCAAGTTAATATGTACCTAGCACATCCCAGTGGGATGCCAGTGGCTTCCACAGAATTTTACTGGAAATGAACTGAGTACATCTGGTCAGAGGGAAGCCTCAGGCTACCAGCAAACTTTTGCTCCCTCTCTGATTATTTTATTTAGATACCTATATATGTATGTATGTATATATAGTAATTTAAGGTTAAGGCTGTTGTATTGACTATCATTTTCAAAAGGCTTTGAAAGAAAACAGGAGCTTTGTTGCCTCGTAACTAGGCTAGGGAAGCCTAGCTGAGATGAATCTCCTCTAACATGACTGCAAGGCTGATTTCAGATTATGACAATCAGTCCCTGACTATTATTTTATTGTCAAACTTTTATGCTACAGGTTGAGGGATCTTGAGGGCTCTATCCTGGACTCATTGATCTATAATTCTTTCCTTACCACTTGGGATGAGGAAGGAGAACATATCTATTAATTTTGAAAGTGTCCCTGAAGAGCTGCTGAGGCCAGGTTTAAGACATAAGTGAGCTTGGCAAAGCATGATCTGAGAGGAGGAATTTTGGTAAAGACAAGGGCAAGGTTTGGTAGGAGTGAATACTGTGGAGTGTATGCCTCCTAGGAGTGAATACTGTGTGAATATAAAAGAACCTAGGCAGTAGTTCTGCAGAAAACATTCTGAAATTGAGAGACAAGCTCAAGTGCAAGTCGGCTAAGGTGTGCTGATGCAAAAAAAAAAGTAATAAAATAGCTTGTTCACATCCATTGGGGTTCAGACAGAGGATCACGTAAATATAGTTGGGGAAGCTGGTGGAGCAGTTCATTATGTTTTGATTGAACATGTTACCTGTTCAGCAAGGAGCCTCTTAGCTGCTGTAGTAGGAGGTTTCAAGGTACCTGTTTGTAAAGGTCTCATTGCTACTTGCCAAGTTATGGGTAAGAAAGCAAGGGTCCTCTGTCTGCCAAGGAACTGGGATGTAGGAGGTGGGATGTTTTTTGCCAGTTTTCAGGGCTGAAGGGTAAGTGTATCAGAACTGAATTAAAACCAAGATCTCATGTACTTGGTGCTTTATAGACAAATGTCAGAGAGTTGGCTGAAAGGAGAGGTCTTTGTGCACTATTGCAGAGCACCTGCTCAGCACCAAGCATGGGCAGAACATGCTTCCATTTGCTTGGAAATGACTGCAGATAACGTCTGAGATGGCAGTCGCTTGCATGCACCACCCGTGTGAAAGAAGGATGACATGCCTTGATGGGATTTGCCCTGCCATGCAATCAGAGCACAACTTTACTGACTGATCCAGGCCACAGGGCCATAATCCTCTCCTGATGATAACATTCTTGCTATGAATGACTAGAACCACTGTGGCCTTCTCCCCGTCATTTTCTGTGACAGAAATGAGGTAGTAAAAGCAGTCACTTTTTAAGGATTGGATTTTATAACATTTTGGGTTGGGAAGATTTTTGGGATCTGACTAGCCAGAAATAGAATAAGAAGCCTTTAGAGAGGCATGCAGGGCATGTGAAAAATGTCCATCAATTCCTCTCCATTTGGGTGTGTGCCTCAAGGGTAAGGATGGCTGTGGTAAAAGCACAATCGATTATGAGGGCTTAATTGCTTTTAAAATGACCACGATCTTTCTATTACCATAGCAGAACGTGCTTTGGACTCCACCATGGACAGTGTTTAGACTGAGGCAGACCACAGGAGGAAGAGAAGCATGACCCGGCTACTCAGTTCCCCACGCTCCTGTCTAAAAACAGATAGGCAAAAAAAAAGAAAAAAGAAATTTTCCATGTATTCTAGTCCCCAGAGCTGTGCAGGCTGCATCTTGCTGTAGACTGTAGTGTTTGGGGTCCTGTGCTATTAATTTTGTGGAGCAGGGGATTACATTTTTCAGCTCATCCATGTAGTCTGGAGGCTACTTGCTGGCCAGCCAGTGTCCTCAGAGTTTTCTTGACCACATCTTCAAGAGGAGAGAGCTCTTGAGACAGAGGCAAAGTCTTCACATAGAGCAGTTGAGGTTGGAGAGCCTCTCTGGAGTTCATCTAGTCTAAAACCCTGCTCAAAGCAGGGTAAACTAGAGCAGGTTGCTGAGGGTGTTGTCCAGCTGGGTGTTAAGTATCTCCAGGGATGGAGACTCTCCAATCTTTCTGGTGAACCTGTTTCAGTGCTTGAACACCCTCAATGCAAAAAAGTTTTTGTATCTTTGGATTTAATTAAAGAGTATGAAATGTAGTCTAAGTTTTTGGCTTGTGTAGCTTCATACACCATCCAGATTGCATACCTTGGCCTCTTTTTGTGGAGGCCAAATTGAAAGTGACAGCCTCAGACTTCCGTAGCTGATGTTAATGCCTGAAATCTGGCTCCCTGGGACCCAGGTTCCGACCTACTCCTTGCATTTCAGACATCTCACGTTCCTTATTCTCCAAGTGCTTCTAGCCTCAACTGCGCCAGTTTCACAGCCAGCTCCTTTACACCTGAAGGGTGTGCCTGTTGTTTTATGAGATTTGAACAAATCTGTGTGTGGTAGGCAGTGTTTGCAGGCCTTAACCATGCCTTTTGTATTGCCTAGAAGGAGTTTTCTCCTTCACTCCCTCCCTCTTTCTCTATCATGCTCTAGGGAATTCAGCGAGACTTGTGGAAAGGGAATGGTGAGTGGAGCCTGGCTACAGAGTTGCACTTGTGAGATATCTCCATTTTAATCCACATGTTTGTTCCAGCAAGACTATTTTCACAGCTGCTTGGGGGGCGGGGAGGGAGGGGAAGGGACACTAACAAATCTTGTGAGAGACCTCTCCAGTGCTTCAGTTTCTCATTTCCAAACATCCTTGAAAAAGAAATCACATCCACTTACTTACACAAATGCCCCAAATAGATTTTTCTGTAAACTGAGGGAGAAAAAAAATATTCAGTCTCTAGTTGGAATTTAATTCAACAAAGGACTGAATCCTCACGGCACTGGAGCTGTTCCGCATTTGCATCCGTTGAGGATGTGACCCTCAGCCCTAACTGAACTTTCTCAGTAGTTCTATACAAGAATATGACATACATGTTAAAAAATAAATGTAGATTTCAATGGGAAGCATTTTCAAACTTGTATTGTTTCCATAGTTTCACTTCAACTATAATTCTAACCCTAATGATAAAAGCTATAGTATTACTAAGATATAGGGCTTCTTTTTTTCCTTTTCTGGTCTTGGGTGGTCCAGAATGTGCAGTAATTCATGTTCTCAGCTGGGTCTCCACCACATTTCTGATTGACCTGATTACTTTCCCAATGACAGAATCCAAAATTGAAACCACATCAGAACTCACTGGAGTTGGTTCTGTTTTTGATGTTCCTGGAGCTTCTCTGGTGGCTCAGCAGGATACATGTCTTCATGAGCTTTTTTTTTTTCCCTTCTTTTTCTTTCTCTTTTAATTCTCACGGAAGTCTTACATTTGGGACATTACTAACAGGCTTCGGACTTTGACCTCCACAGCCTGAACCGGTTAGGGAGATCTTGGAGGGAGGGCAGCAAGGGAGGAGAGCATTCGATGGAGAAGTTCTGTTTCAGGGCCTAACTGTGGACATCAGCATGTATGGCTTGAGCGGGCTGTGCAGAGGAAAGGTCTTTTTCTGCAGGAAAAAGGATCTCTCATGACAGTTTATGTTATTGCACTGACCACCTAATCTCCTTCCTCCTCTCAATCCTCTGGAAGGATAGGCACATATTAAGGGAGTCAAGAACTTCATTTTTCATCACCTTTATTATAAAGGGAGAGACTGGGACAAGCTGAGGTGAATTTATTATAGGGAAGAGTGCTTATGATGCCATGGGGAAGGTTCCTCTGAAAGCTGTGGTGCTTCACTGGAAGTTCTGAATCTGAAAGTAACTGGCTGGGGAGGTTTGCCTAGGGTTGGTTTTCTTCCTTCCTGCCCCAGCTTCTCTTATCACCCCTTGGCAGAGCAAAGGAGCAGCGCAGAGAGTAAAGGGCTCTTCTCTCACACTGTGACTGGGTCCACTCCTCCCTCTCTCTGCCTCTCCTCCAACTAGGCATAAAGTCATTAGGGCAGTGTGTGATGTGGGGTTGGAGCTAGTCCAGCTCACACTGAGGACTTCCTCGTACCCCTGTACCCACATCTTTGAACAGTTAATATCCACATTTGTGTGACTCAGGTAGGGTTGCACCTAGGGGAATATGTGCCATATTAGGTAGTGTTAATGGTGGTGACACCTTCTCCTATTACCTCAGCTCCCTAAAAGTTCGGAGGTGGGAGAGCAAAGCCGCAGGTACTGTATTTCCATGCAGTCATAGACAACCGGGATCCAGAGAGGACTTCTAGTTTGTGCTCAGCTCAGTAGCTCCCCCTAGCAGAAAATCTTCGCTCTCCGAGCTGTATTGTTTTCAAAGTCCTTTTAAGAAGGTGGAAAAAGCATTTTGCAAAACAATAGGAAGTGAAGAGTGTTGTGAAAACACACTCCAGCTGAGTTTTGGCACCAGCAACAGAAAGCTTAAAGAATCTTGTCCAACACTTCATGGCTTTCAAAATGAACATCGCGATGCTGTAAGTCAAATAACATTGTCCAACCCTTTTCATCCTGTGTGTAATTCCACTAGGGACATCATTACAGTAACCAGCTGCTCTGGGATTCTCTAATGAAAACTTTGTTTCTGAATAGAATAATTAAAGCTTCATATTCAATTGTCAAACAGCTCCGTCTTTGCTCGGTGCATGGATGTGATTAGCCACAGCAAACCGTTCTGCAGCTTAAACACACAATTGCATCTAGTATAAAAATGATTAATTAGGCGACGTGCTGTTTGGGAAGTTTACAAGCAGATCAATGAATAATGTTTAAGTGAAAATTTTATAGGGACGTTACGGGCACTGCAGGTTGTGTGAAAGCCTGGTTGATGGCTTACGAATGCCTGTGTTCATGTCCCATAAAGAAATTGTACATCATGAAGACAGGTTCAGCAGTTATACGTGGGAAGGGAAAGCCTGAGGTTTTTGGGGTTTTCTCTGTACTAATATTTTTGACAGGAAATAATTTCTTTTCCCCTTCTCAAAGCAAAGTTCAATGGATAGTTTCTACTTTGAACAGAACTGGGGAAATACTGCTAAAAAATGTCTCTTCTTTTTTTCCTTCTTTTCCTTTTCTTTTCTGTTCAGAAAGCAGGAACAAAAGGGAAGGATTGTGTATGTCTGGGAAAATTACCAGTAGACTGGAAAAAAAATCCATTATCAGTAATTGAAGTATTAAGAAAAAACCCCAATCAACTCCAATGAAATGGTCTCTGCCCTTAATTTTCATTATGTTTTTTGTATGTGCAGAGAAATATGTGGTTGTATCTTGGTATTCTTACAATTTATTTTATTACATGATCCACAAACTTCTCCTGCCTCTCTTGAAATATACATCCTGTGGCCATGGCCACAGGACTTCTGACATCAGAGGTGAATCGGGGCTTTTAACTTAATTTTATAGGCTTCAACCATCATCTTTGTATTGATCTTGATAGCTGTTTTGGATAATTTCTTTAGAAAAAGTGTTAATGCAGCATGTTGTGGTGTAGGAGTATCACAGTGAAGCAGTTCTTGAGATGTCTTTGTCACTCTTCATTTCTGGTTCCCATCAGAGGATCACGGTTGTCTTCTGCTCCTTGCAGCGGGAGCCACTCCTTTGACTCTGGTCATGGAGATTGTTTGGTTTGGTATTGGGTTTCCTGAGCTCTTTTCCTAGGGAAAGCTCACAAAAGACCTAGTATGGAGGCAAAACTGAATTCTCAAAAAGTTTGATTTTTGTCTTGCTGTATGCAGCCCACAGATGGCCCTAGGTGAAGGCTTTTGATTTGCACCTGAGTCATCTTTACATTGACAGTTGCAGGCTTTCTCCGAAGTTACTTCTAATACATCTTTCTCTCTGTTTGCAGCCTTCAGGATGAAGACAAATAAATAAATGCGAGCAAGCACATTTCTATCCTGTACAGTATGTTGCCAAAAATAGTAGTCAGATGGAAAAGATTTTTCCAGAAGTCTTCTGCTGCATAATCTGTTTCAAATAAAGATAATAAAATAAACAACTGTTTATAAAGAGAATGTGAATGAGCAGGGCTCCCCTGCTGCCTGTTGTGAAGGCGCTCTGTGCAGGCGTTTTCTGCGAGAATTCCTGATCTGGCATACAAAGTTCTGGTTTTTATCTCCAAACCCCCCACTCTGCAACACTAGGGATAGATTTCAGGAAACCTATGTTAAATATAGCACCCCAGGAAACTCTCAAAGTCTGGTGTGAACAGAGAAGTTTGGGGATCCAAACTCCTGGGTCCTCATCTCCATCAGCAGCAGGCGTGGTACTCAAATGGTTTCTGTTTGGCTCAGTGGTGGGAAATGTGTTGCATGAACTTATCAGCTAGCACTGCTAAAGAGTATTGCAGAGTAAAATGTGATCTGTGTAAATACTGATCCAGCCACAAAGGTGTCACTTTGATGGAGCTGCTGCTCAGTTCCCCTTTACCATGAATGTTCATAAGCTCCCGGAGATGTGAGTATGGCCATTTTCCAGAGCTCCTTATTTCCCCTCCAACATTGCTGTGGAAGTCTTTGAGAATCAGCTCTATTTGGAGATTTCCAACTCATCTTGCACAGAGAGTGGTGGCCAGAAATCCTTCCAGAGCAGCCTTTCACACCATAATATGTTGAAGAAAGTCTGCCTCTGATCCTGGCCAGATAGCTTGAAATGCAGAAGATCAACAAATGAACAAGAGCCAGGGAATGTGGGAAAGGAAAAAGTGACCCAAACTTGGGGTTGGTTTTTCTTTCTTTGGTTATTTCTTTTTTTTTTTTTTTTCTAGGAAGATTTGATTCAAATTTTGGCCTTTGCTTTGGACTGATTCTCCTATTAAAAAGAAAAAAAGCTAAACCCCAAACGTAAATACACAGAGAAATAGATTTCCCGTCACAGGAAAAGAGGAGAGGACCTACATGGCAAGCACAGGGAAGAAGATTGCCAGAGGTGGAAATTTTCTGGGATCTGCAAGTTGGGTTCTGCTGGTTAGGAGTAAGAGGGGCTAGATGTGAATATTGGATCCCTCTCTAATTTGATTCTTATGGCAGTGATTATGTTTATATACAGCCTGCAGACTCCAACCAAGTGTGGTGTCTCCAGGGATGGCACAGCCACACGCAAAAGTGTTCCTACCCTAAATTGTCTGTAGTCTAAGCCAACAACAACTGAGAAGGGAAATGGAAGAAGAGAAAAAAGGGTGGTCACCAGGAAAGTTTGGATGTGAGGTTTTGATTCAGGCTCCCCTCCCATCAGTGAATCTGCCTCAATCTCTGCAAATCTCATCCCTTTTTCACCTTTCCCTTGGCTCCACTGCTTCCATGCTGATCCTGCTGCTTGGCCTTCAGCCTCCAAGCTCTTGCTGAGATTCGGGGTGGCCAGCTCTTGTCGGCACCCTGCAATGTCACGGGGTGGGGATGGTGCAGGAGCAGAGGGACGGACAGCTGTCTGTCCTTCTGGAAACCCAAAACCTGGGCCCCTTGCCTGGATGAGGGCCTGCGAATGTGAATCTCTTTATAAACTTGGGTTATCCAGTTTATAGTACAATTTTCTGGCGACATATCTTTTGATGGGCTTCTATTTAACTCTGTTTATTACAACCTTTTCATTATTTGTTGTATATCTCTGTTTTATTAGTTGAAGTTTACATGTTATGGGCAGCATAAGGTTGGTTGAAGCATATAGAAAGGGCTGACGTTAGGGTAATTAAAAAATTACTGCCTGAACTCACTGATCTACTCAGACCAGTATTTGCAGCTTGTGCCTATTACTGGAGTCCTTTAAATTGTTAATTTTGGAGTTGAGATAGGATTTGTTCTTTCTACTCCCTCCCAGACCTCTGGCTGGCATGCACTGTGCCCTCCTAAACATTTTATTTATCTGCAGAGTGGCTCTGCAAACTAGTTCCCATCTTGCCCATCCACTTCACTTGTAGCCAAGTTTTCCTTTTAGGAATGAGGAGGGAAGATAGGCTCAGTTTTTCCTTTCTCATCCCACCATTTCTAGGCTTTATTTAATTTTTGACTGTTTTATTTAAGCGTTCATAAACTTGAGGCCTAAGCCAGGCTTAAGAGTGTGCTGGGAAAGCGGTAAAAACCCATGTCTCGAGCAAGGCTGAGAAGAATAGGTTGATGCCAGGGCAATGTGTGTTTGATAAACATATGGATTTAAAGGCAGATAGGAGCAAGGAGGCACTTCGCCTACATGTAGCTGTATTATTTATGGATGTCTTTGCTGTGCAGTGAGAACCAGGTTCTGTTTAGCTCTCTTTGGGTGGTCTGCGAGAGATTCTGAGTAGCCTTCAGTAGCCTTCAGGCATAATTGCCAGGCATGCTCTTGTATCTGAGATAGCTTAATAAAGCATTACATATCTTACTGCTTCTATATTTTATTACCTAACCCAGTGCATGCGGTCAGCGGGTAATTAAATTCAGCTGTGTTTTTACTCTCTGTTTTAAGGTCGAAGTATGAATTTCTCCGCGAATTCTTTGAAACGGACTAATACGATGCATGCATGATAAAGGCAAGGCTAATCAGAGCCAGACTGTTAGTGCAATATAAGTTTGCCCCAGGTGTAATTTATTTTCATATTATTGGTGGTTTTACTGTCGAACATATTAGAAGACGAAGAAGAAATAATAATTCTTTTCCGTGTATGGCCAGAAAGCTACAGGCTGGGTTGAGAAGCTGGGTTTTCTTTTCATTTCTATTTTATGCCACGTTTCGGCTCAACTGCTTGTGCTCCACGCCGAAGTCGATTTCAATTAACCTATTCCTTCATTAACTCACTCTCTAAGTGCATGAGGATATTGCTAGATTGCTCGGTGCCATTATGAAAAGGATCGTGGTGCAGCCTTTATTAAAAGCAATGTCTGCAGTAAAACACACTGGAAAGAGCTTAAACAAATCTTTTTCTTGGATTTGACCAGCTGGGGCTGGAGTGGCCACGTGGGCTACAGGAGATGAAGTATTTTCACTGGGGGTGAGTGTGGGTTGGGACTGGGGTAGCTGTGGGGTGGGGAGGAGGAAAGGGGCAGTTGACCCCTGTTTTCTGCCTCACACTGGCAAGTTTGGGCAAGGCCATTTGTGTTTGGGACTCTGTCATTGTCACTTCAGGAGTGAGGGTTGACTGGGTGAAATGGAGGAGTAACAAAATCATGAACACAGAGCTCAGCCTGTCAGTGTTAAAGTTGTTTCATGAGCAGCAAAGCCAGTGAGAACTAAAGTCCTGGAGGCTGGTGCCCCAGGGTCAGTGTCCATGGGGCATCTCCAGTGCCTGCTGGGAGCTAATCCTTAACATCACAGGGACCCTGTCTTTCCTGCAAGAAGACCTTTAGAAAGCTTACAGGAACTTAAGGTGTGATTCATTTCTGCACTGAGTTGATTACAAGAAAAACATGTCTGTGGAGCTAGTCAGCACCACCATTTTTGGTGGGGAGATATAGGCACCTTCAGGATGCAACTCATCTGACTCAGTTCAGCACTACTTTAAAACATGCCCCAAACCATCTTTTTAAGTTATCTGCTTAAATACGGTTGAGGAGAAGGCATCAAGTTAGTCCTGATGAACCTTTGTGGTTTCTTTCCCTGGGTAAAGATGTGTTTAAGATCAGCCACTGCATGAAATCCACAGGAGATGGTCCCATGCATGCATGGATGGATACACAGACCTCATGAAAGAAGGCTCTCAAGACCTTTGAGTTTCTAGGGGGAGGATTCAAGTCACCTATGACCAAATGTGACAAAGCTGTAGTAAATCTGCCAGATGAAGTGCTGCAACTTACTGCAGTGTTGTCCTCGTTCACACCTGCCTTATGGTCCAATGTATTAGATTAAACTCTCCTTTGCTGAAGTCTTATTCCAGAGCAGGGGGGAACCATCCTGCAGGCAAATGGTCCCACGTGTATCACTTCCAGGGCATTTCTTTTTGCATTATCCTTTCAGACAGATGGCCCTTGACCCCTGTCAGGAGTAGGAGGCTGGGCAAGTGCTGGGCACATGCATCTGCTTTGTGAATCTGCCCTGACCACAATCACTTGAGCAAAGCTGTGAGTTGTAATCCAGCATTGCCCTGGTGTGAGGTCCAGCAGCGGCAGAGAGCCTGGCTTAGTACACGTGAACTCAGGTTGCTGTTTGCCCCTTGCTTCTGCTTCTCCAGCTGTGAAACTGTGAAAGAAATGTCCCCTCTCTCACGGTTGACTTTTGCCTCTGAATTAATGTTTGCAGAGTACTTGGATCTCCCTAGCTGATGGTGCTGCAAACCACACAGATTGACTCTGCTGTCACCAATTGGAAAGAGCCATGCTGGGCTCGGGATTTAGTCCTATAGAAGTAAGATTATTTTATTGTTCTAGGAACGATAGGGTGGTCTGTCTGCTAAATTACAGCACTCCCTGGTCTGGGCCAGTGCTTTCCCTGCCTGTTTGGGGTCAGGATTTGGCCCTTTCTGGTTTCATGTTTTCCCACTGAACTCATGAACCTGTATCAAATGTCGAAGCAGCAAGAACTTGATGGTGATGCTCTGCCAGCGAGAAAGGGTTTCCCAAAAATCAGAGCTCTCCTTCCACTGAACTTTATCCCTTTCTCCCCTGTTTACCCGTCTCCTCCCCCCATTCCATCCCTGTCGCCCCAGTAGAAAGCCGCCCCCTGAAGCTGGTGAGCCCAAGTGCTGCCTGAGATCCAGGAAAACTTGATAGTGTGCAGATGCTGTTCTGTCTCTCCACAATATTTACTTTTCAGATGGGTCTTAAGTAAGCGTGAGGCCAGGAGATGCTTGGAGCATTTTTCAGTGTGATGAAACGACCATCACCTCCCCTCCTCCAGCTGGAGGTGAGAAGCCCTTCCCTAGCTTTTCTCACCCTCCTTGGCCTTGCCTGGGGAGCGGGTGGAGCTGGACCAGCACCCCCGTTTCCTGATCCCTGACTCACTCTGTGACCTGGGTGTGGAGGTGGGGAGGAGAAAAGAAGGCTGTTTCTCCCCTCCACCCCCCTCCCCAAACACAGTCTGGGAGTATTCAGGCTTTGTGATATTTGGATTAACTTTACTCCTCTTTAGGCTTCGTTCCGCAGCCAGTGCTGCGGGCGTGGAAATGCCTGCCCACTGCTGGAACAGAGAGGGATGTCCTCTTCCCCCAAGGGGACTGGAGGGGATGGATTCAGGGGGACTGGGAGCCGAAGGGCCGTCTGAGTCCCTGTGCTTCCCAGGCATGGCTCTGTGGACACGCGCAGCCTTCGCCGTGCAAAGGCACGCCCCAGGGCCCGGCGGCTCTTGGGGGATTTGAGGTTTTCTCCAAGCCCATCTCTGATGTTGAGATCTGACTCAAACACATGCGGCAAGCTAATTGTGTGCATCTGTGCCCTTTAAAAACGCGGTTGCCTGTTGATTGGGTTTAATTCTTTATCTTATTCCTGCTAATCCGTTTTCCAATCTGGTTCCCATTTGGAGACAAATTCTCCCAAACCCCAGCCACTGGTGGGATGTTTGTGTGGCAGGGGGTAAAAGGGGGGGCGGGAAACAGAGCAGTGCTTTCTGTGGGGCAGCTACAGGCCGAGGAGAGGACATGCTACCCTGTTAGATGCCGGATAACAAAACCCCACCCCAGCTTGTGCCACAAATGTATAACAGCCTCATAACTGTCTCCACTTGGGCTCCCACCTCCCGCGGGCTGCTATTGCCATGAAAACGTGACAGCAGCGTGCTGCCAAGCATCCGAGGAATAACAGCCTGAGGGTTTTATTGCGTGGAAAGATTCCCTTCAAACACACCAAGGAGCTGGCCTGGTGGTCCAGCAATAGCGTAGCAACCTGGGCTGCTTTGGATTTTGTGGCCAGCGTTGGCTGGAAGGCAGCAGCACCCACGAGTTCGCTGTAGGGCTGGCCAGTCCCCGGCTGCTGTGCTGGCCCTTCGGCAGTAGCCAGTGCTTCCCAGCTAGGGAAAAATGTACTGGATGCATAAACTCTCCTCCTCCCTCCTCTTGCTCTCTCTTCTTGCCCAAGCCTCCAGTGTTTTCATGCTCAGAAGGGGGAAAATGTGCCCTGGTGCTGAGCATTGTCTGCAGCTCAGCTGCAAGGGCATTTTCCCCTCTGCCAAGGGAGAGATGGGAAATCTGTGCTCCCAGAGCTGGGAAATCCTCGCTCTCCCATCCTTCTCTCTTTTGGGAAATTGTTAACTGTTGTGACTCTTTCTCCCCCTGTTTCCTCTTGGTTATCCTCTGTTCTACCTCAAATTCCAATTTCTTCCCAATTTCAAGTTGTCTTCCTCCTGGGCCATAAAGATGGGGCAGAACCCTCTGCAATGTGCTTCCGCTGCGGAGTGTTTCTCAGGCCTCATGGGGCTCGTTTTCCCTTAGGAAAAGTGTGTGTTGTTAATGTAGCTGACTTAGCACCAAGTGAAATCTGGGAGAAGACCAAGGGTTTTAGCTTTAATATGAGCTGATGGTGAGAGCCCACAGTGCCTCCAGTTCTTCAGCTTGTCTTGTTATCTTGATCAAAACCCACAGCTTTCTTATCTTTGTTAGGTTTTTAACCTTTAGGGTTGTTTTCTAGTGAAGATCAACCCTAACAAAACCTCTAACAAAAGACCCAACCAACAAATAAAGTCCTTCCAATTTCTAAGTGATAAAATTCAGTGTCAGAAATTTAAATCCACTTTATTAGTCAGGTTGTGTAAGCAAGGAATGGATGCCTGGTTTTATGTCAGTTTGGGACCTGTGGTTCCCCAGGTATATGCATTAGCCCTGGTTCCTTGCTGAGCGCCCAAGGGATGTCTTCCCAGCTACCCTTCCTCTGGGGCCCCCAGTTCTTCCAAGCCTCCCTAGTGACCCATGAGAGAAGCAGATTTTTTTACCTTGAAAAATACCCCCTCTGTAAAAATACCTTGCAGTTTGCTTGAAAGATTGTAATAAAGGTCCAGAAGATGTGACTCCTGTTCCAGGATTTACCATTGGTTTGCTCTGTGGCCTTGAATGAGCCACTTTGCTTCCTTCTGTCTCTGTTTCTCCTCCTGCTCTTTGGCCCTGGAGCTTATTAACTCTCTAAGATGAGTGGGCTCTACCCTGTGCTCAGGTGGCAGGATCTGCTTTTGCGTCCCTGAACACTGGTTTGTGTGCCAGTGTGACCTACGTGTTGGTACCACACCTTGCATTACAGAGCTGAGATCCTCAAGTACTGGGTAATAATAAGGGATTAAAAAAAAAATGAGTGGAAACATAGTTAAATTTAAAAAATGAAAGGAAATAACCATTGCTAAGTCCTTAGAGGACTAACAGAAAATCTAGCAAGCTCGTATCTTTTCTTGATCCTGCAACATTAGCAGATGATGGTATTGAAGGACAATGAGGTTGAAAGAACTGAGCATTTTAAATCTGTTCCCAAGCGCGTGTGTGTGCACGTGCATAAAACCCACAGTGTGTTTTATAGGCTGGCCAAAAGGCACACGAGTGAAACAGCACGTGATGCAGCCGTCGAAAGAACATGTCACCCAGCCCAAGAAAAAAATTATGGCTGTAGCTCTAACCATTTTTTATCGTTTCCATCTCTATTGACTGACATGTATTTTCTTCCTTCCCTGACCCAGAACACCAGGACTCTGAAACTACTGAAATGTTTGCACAATCTTGAAGCATTTATTTAAAAGTTGCTTTTCCCTGAAGGGTAGGTACTACAGCCAGATTCAAAGTCAGATCAAAAAAAACAAACAAATACTATCTTTACAAGCCCTTCATATCGGTATGTACCAAAGGACCTATCAGCTTCCTTTTCCTTTTGGCATGCTGACAACAGCCCAGCGCCTCAGGCAGAGAGCTGGAGTACGTGTTTACAACCCTTTCAAATTCACAGGCCAAACAGGAAAAGAAGGAAAATGTCAAAAATTACAAATAAAACAGTTGATCTTCAAAAGCAACGAGGCCTGCAAATGAATAATTTTTAGGCAGGCTGTATCAGATTTCTTAAATATTTGTCACATCTGTGAATTGCATAGTGCAGTGTTTGTTAACCTTAGAACTTGTCTTAAGTGCTCTCATGAATAAATTTATTTATACTGAAAAATCCAAGTGTCTTAATAACTAAAACGGTTTTCAGAGAAATTATTCCTCCTTTTTTTTTTTCCTAATGCTGCTGCAGAGAATTCTTCCGCATGTGCTCAACATATTGCAGCTTTGTTTCAGCATGGACTAGAAGTGTTGATAGAGAAGAGATAGTGAGAAGAGGAAAAAAAGATTGGGAAAGGAAGAGGTGAAAAAATGATGGGACTTGACTATGTCTTGGGTTTTTTACATGAACCCGCCGTCATATGATGTCCTTTGGGTTATAGGTACATCACTGCCTTGGATGTTTGGCTTTTCTAAATCTTTCCGGTCTTCATGGATATCTTGTCTGAGGAACTGAGGCACGGATGGGTTTGCAGTGGAAATGGTCTTGCAAATATTGAGAGACTTCTTAATTGGGGGCATTTGGTGCTGGTTAGTCTAGATTTCCCCTATAGTCAACAGGGAGAGATTGCATCTCCCCAGGGTGATCCTTCTTAGTGAACTTCAGTACTGAAATTGTTGTGAGGGACATATTTCTCTCCACTGGATATTGTGGGATCCTGAATGACTAGTTTAGGTTAGACATCTATATTTTGGATGACTGGAGTCAGTTGAGATGAATCTCTCTTTCCCCACTTTCTTGGGGAAAATATTGGAAAGCAGAAGGATCTGAGCTTGAGGGTTTGATCATGTACCGTGCCTCTGAAGGGAGCATGTGAGAGTGATTTGGGATTTACCCTGGACTCCCTGAAGGCTGTTTGCAGAGATGAGTCTACAAGTTGACTCAATCTGTCTACAGTCTGCTCTGAGTGAAGGAAAGTACTGATGTTTTCTGCACGGCCCAGGCGGGCAGATGTGATTTGAACAAGCCATTTTTTAGCTTCATGCATCTTTGTCATTTTGAAGGGAGAAAGAAACTGCTCCAGCCTGTGCAGTCTATCAGATATGGGTTGGTAGACCAGTGTAGTTTATTTACCCAAGAAAATGCAGAAAGAGTCTGAGAGTACAAGTAGTACCTATCAGAATTCCTTGCCTGAGAAAGAGGTGGAGTGGCTGTCACTGGAGGTCTTCAAGAAACATCAGCAATGATACAAGAAGATTTTTTTTCATACTTTTTGGTAATGAGATGTATCATAAAACATTTTCCCATTTGTATGCTGTGGACCAAAATGATTCTGTGAACTACAGATCAGCGTACCCCACAGATGACAATTTCTGGTACAGGCAACGGATGTAATTCCAACGAGGGATCACCATGCCATCTGCTGCCATGGTGTTGCTGCTCTGGCCTTGCCCAGCCGCCAGTGTATCTGTGCTAACCAGTGTGGTGTTGATTAAGAAATCCCTGCTGTGATGTACAGAGCTAAAAGAGATGTATTTAAAACCGCTATTTTGGCAGTACTTGCAAACTTGTTTTGTTGAGAAAAGCAATTCAATGTGAATAATCTTTTCCTGTAAACGCGTAGAAAACCTTTAATCAAATACAAATTAGTTCTAGGCATGAGAAATAAATGTTTGATGAAAACATATCATAGTCATGGCACATAAATAGCTCTTCACAGTCAATATATAATCTTGCATCATTATGAAAGGAAGTGATCATTAAAAATATAATTTGGAGAGCAATATTTTACCTCCTAGTTGTCACAAGACCCCCCCTTCTGCATGCAGTTCTGGACAGGGTTAATCCCCAAATGACTTGCACCATTGTAAATCAGGAGTAACAAACCCTGACTTCAAGTAAAGGCTCTTGGTGTAAATCACAGGAGGATCTAATCCCGTTGCCTGAGAAAAAAATGGAAATGTTTTAGGAAAATACAACTGCTTTGGCTCTGAAGAGAGAAAAAAAGAAGCAAAATACTTTAAACTTCTAAAGTAATATTTCTTTTCAGCTTCACCTGTGCTTTTAGTCCTTTAAATCAGTAAGCTGTTATAAAGGAAAATTATATGTTCCAGTCTCCTGATGAATTGTGTAGTGAGATTTTGCATTAGTAACCATGAGTATTTACACTTCCCTAAGATTAAAGGCAGTTTTCCAAAGCTGTGTCTGCTTATTAATTAGTGTCTGATGAAGATAGATTGCAGACAGAAATAGTGGTAAGAAAATGGAACTAACCTTTAAGACTAAATTAATCTCAGGTTTAATGGGTTTTAGTATGATTTATGGGTTTTGTGCATTTTCTGTTAAATTTCCAATATAAACGAAAGTGGGTACAAGCACAAAAAAAAAGAAGGCTGAGTAAACATGATGAGAGCAGATCCTTAAGAACTGCACATCCACTGTAATTTGCTAGAAAGGGCTTGTAAATCTTTGCAAGTGCACAATGAGGTATGGGGTTTTGAGGGACCAGTTCCTCAGCTCAGCACCTGAGCACAGAGAGGCTCTGTTGCGCCTCTGGAGCAGTCCCAGCTGGTACCAGTATGGACCAGGCTCCCTTAGATCTCTCTGAGAGGATGGGAATAGGACGAAGGCTTGAATGCATGTGCAGCCTTAGGGGTATCATCAGGTATACATTCATAAGGGGAAGTTCCTTCCTAACCACTAAGTTCATTTTGGGGGTGTGGCTGCCTTACCCCTTGGAGATGTACCTGGAGCAATTGAGTGGGTCTCCTGGGGCTGGGAGAAAGTGAAACCTGAGTTAACAGCAATGTGACCCCACTGCCGTATCTTAAAGGGAGGCCATGGATTATTTTTTTCCAGAGATCTCCTAAGATTAGCAGCTGTTTTATTTTCTGGCATTTAATTTTTATATTGTGCTGTTTGGGTATCATGTGATGTCAAAAGCAATGACAACAAAGCATGAGGGAGAGCTGGCTTGGGGGGAAACCTCGTCTTGTACAACTAGTTAACGTGTGTTTTCATACATCTACTAATCTACTTCAGTGTTTTGAACATAATCTGGGCCTAGTAAAACACAGTTAATTGTATATCCATTTTAATTGTAAACCAAGTTTCAGAATGCTTGTATTGTTACGTAAGTGCTTATAATTCTCCTATTTCTATCATATTTCCCTGGCACCTCATTTGACTTTACATGTATCTGAGGTCATAACTGGAGTGGAGGTTCTGCTTTAGGTAAACTCTGGAGCACAGATCAACTATCATGAGTTTAATGAAAACATTGTCATTTTAGAGGCTTGCTGGAAAAAAAACAACCTAGAAATCAATGTCACATTCAGTGACTGTTCCCTTCTGTCAGTGCATGACTGCTGTGTCATAATACCCCATGGAGTAATCACTACCACAGATAAGTGTACTCACTACCCTAAATGCACGTGACTCCATGGGTATGTAAAACACTGCTCTTGTTTACACTCCTTAAGGATCTGGCCCACCAGAGACAGGTAGCTGGGGTTTGCTTTATGGTGCAAGAAGGTGGTATTGCAATGAGGAGAGGGGTTAGAAATGTGCACCAGCTTTGGGTTACTGAGCTTTGTTAGCCCGTTTACACTTTGGATTTTGACACTCTTCTAGTTCCATCAATATTGGTTGTTTCTGATTTACAGTGAGGTTGATGTAAACCTCTGGAGAGTAGGTAAAGTCAACTCCAAGTGTCCCCACAGGTGACAGTTGGAAACCTGATTTTCAGTCCGTGCTTTCCCAGGCTTTGGCACCTGCAGTGATTGTGTAGACAGCATAAACTGCAAATAAGGACTCCGAATTGCACTCTATTTCCAGACCTGGAAACACATTAAAAGACTAACAGCTCTGGTCTTTTCCTTCACCTTGATTGATTTGATGTTGCTGCCAGAGAAAAAAAAAATGCCATTTTTTCATTCATTAAAATAAAATCTCCTTTAAATTACTTTTGAGTTCTGAGATAACAAACAGCAAGATGATCACAGCTGAAGACTTTTATACCATCAAAATTGTTAGTCATTGTCTTTGAGCTTCGTATAAATAAATGATCAATGCCTCAAAACAAGACCCTTGAAGGTGTTTTTATAGGGCCACAAATGTGTCAAGCAGACTTATTAGATGTGAAGGGAATGATTATTTGTACAAAGTGAAATGAACATGTGCAATAATATTGTAAAATGTTTATTAGTCTAGAGTGTGCTGAATTTTCCTAAAATATATCAGGTTCTCAGTTTGCATTTAATGTAGTGTTAGGTATGACGCTATATCCTTCCTAAGCTATTTTCAGATAGCGTTATGCTTTTTGCAGAATAAATCACGGGTTTGTGTCCTTTATAACAAGGGTATTATCAAATGTGAGGCACTGCTACCTATCTAGAAATCCAGAGTGAAATAAAACATGTACTGATCCCTGGTTCAAAGGGTGGTTGATTGGATCGTGTCTATTGAGCAAATCTTTGGAGAGTGAGTGGGATGTGAAGCTCTGGGAATGCTTGAGCATCTCTGCTCTCCAGTGGCTGTTGATGCACCCCGTGACACCAAGGCTCCCTTGTTGGTAACTCAATTCATGTATCACTCTAGCATCAGATGTTACATTTCCAGCCAAAACACTGCCCAGAGCAATGGTTTTGGGGTGAGTAGAGCTGTAAAGGAGTGTTTGGTCACACACCTCTCCTCCAAGTTTCCTCCTTTGTGCTTGTACCATCGGGGCTTGCTCTGTTAGGAGGTAAGAGCAGCAGTGCAATGGCTTTGTTCAACCTGCTCCTCGCTAACCTACAGCCTCATTTCCTCCACAGGGCACCTGTGTGGACTGTGGAGGTTTGGAATTAACCTCTGAGGACCCAGACTTAGACACTTGGTGCTCTGGGACACTCTGCGTGCCCCATCTGAGCTAGAAGTCTAGTGGGGGGATTGAGCATGGGGTCCTCAGTTCTGTGTTGCACCTATTCTAAGGATTGGTGAATTTTGCTGGGTTTTATTCTGTGCTCCCTCTTCAATCAGGATATTGCTTCAACAGTTGAGTTTTTCCTTGGTTCGGTGCTGTGTCCCCTGACCTGCTTAGGTGTTTAAAGACACATGTTAGTGGTGGCAAGTTAATTCATGTTAGATCTATGCAGATCCATTTTGTATTCTCTTCAGACATATAGCCTGTTAATGGGCTTTGACTCAGCAGGACCTTTCAGTCCCTTAGAGAGGACCTTTGGGAAGTCTTTGCTAGCAGACAATCTGAAACAGAGCTGCCTGAGTTAATGGCACACATCCTGCTCCAGGCTTGGGTTTTCCCATGGTATAGAAGCCCTTTTGCAGACCAGCACTGTCCTGGTGGGACTAACTTTCAAGATAATTGATGGCTGCTCCAACTACACCTATACTCCCTTATAGTTTCCTGCCCAGGGATACAGCTCAGATGTGCTATTGGTTGTGGAAATGTTTACATGAAAATCTAGCATAATTTTATTATTCTATTTTTTTCATGTCACATGATTTTGAAATGGTATGTCTTGAAAATTCCTTCGGGAACTCCATGGAAGGTATCCACCTTGATGAGCTCATATTTGTACATAAAATTTAATGTATTTCAGGTAATTGTCACCAGGTTACTCTTTGGCTCTCCTAGTTCAAAGGACTAGTTGAATTTAACAAAGAAATTAAGGGATCACACCTAGGGAGTAAAGCTTGCTGTGAAATGTTTTCTGTGAAAGCCAGAACCAGGTGAAAATCACTTAGTTTCAGGTTTCATTACAAATTTGAAAACCATATCTCAGGTTCACTGAAAGGTTGGTTAAGGGTCACACTGCAGAGCCTAGTTTGGAATGAATTTGGCTGATTTATATTGTTTGCAGCAGAACTGGGTATCGTTCACTGCTTTGACCCAGGTTCAGGGGTCTGCTCCTCTAAGCTCTCCTTGCGTGTTGAAGTCAATGGGAATTGCCTCCACAGAGACCTTGGAGGATCCATCTCCATGAGAGACTCAGGTTTTTGATTGCTTTAAATGCTGGCTTTATTTCCACCCCTCACCACTTCCTCTGTGTAAGTTAGCCTGATTTGATGTTAGCCAGCTGAACTGCTCTGTCACCCCAGGTGAAGATTCAACTTGATTTGGAGAACCCAGGGGTCAATTTAATAAGAAGTTTGAACAAATCCGTCCTTGCTGAAATCACAGACTCCCACACAGCCCTGCTAGAGGATCTCATTGCCATTTTGCAGGCAGCCAAATCCATGGTTTAAAAGCTAGACCAGCATGCTATTGGTTGAACGTTAGCCACATCTTTGACTAATGAGCATCTGGTTACCCTTATGATTAAGATGATCCATGCAACTCACAGGCAAGATCTTGCAGACCTGGCTGTTGATACAGAAGGATCAGTCACTTCATGTCCTCTCCCCAGGGCTGCTGATCTTTCCCACTCGTGCCTCCAGGTTGTTCTTCACATCCATATTCTGGAAAGACAGGCAAATGGTGATAAGAAAACTGAGCATCTTCTTGACACTTCTGACCCCAGGAGCATTCACTGGAGCCTCATCACCAACTGGAACCTTTTTGTCTTTCTCTTTCCCGGTTATTAATCGCTTGCAGATGCTCCCACAGCAGCATTCCTGTGGGAGACTATCGACGTCAGCATGGATTCCTCGCAGCAGTGTTACCAGAGCAAGAAAAAAAGCTGTCCTGAAGTTCTGGAGAGGGTCTGGTTAATCCCTCAAATGCATGAACATTTACTTGTGTAGCAAACCTGGAAAGCTGGGCTAGGAATATATATTTGAGAAGTGGCTGCAGCAATGTTGAGCATTCATCTTGCAACCAGAGGTTATGCTCAATGTGCACTCGGTGCCTGAGCTGGGATCTGTAAACATTAAACTGGAAATTAACCTGGAAAGCTGCTGGGTTTGCCCAGCCAACAAAGCAAAATGTAATTGTTTCACCTGATATCTGCTTTTACCTCCCTGGGAAAATCTTTGCTTCCCAAACCAGTGGTGTGGTCAAGACTTGAACCAGTCAGAACCTCGTCAGCATAGACTGAGATATCTCTGTGATCTCTTGGCTGGAAGGTACACCCCAAAGATCAGATTGTGACTGAAACATTGTCAGTTTGGTGGGATCTGTGGGAGTCTCAAACAGACAAACAAATCTGGAGACAGACTTAGCCTTGTGGCTAAGTTTTTGGGCTGGAGTGAACTCTCTAACATGCAGAGCCAATGGTCAGTGCCAAGGACTCAGTGGTACTTTGACTCCTGCCGACAAGCTTGAGATAACTTTATGCATATATGTTTTGGCCACTGGCAAATGTGAGGTGATTCAGCCTAGCTTAAACCTCCTTCTGGGTGGGTTAAATTAATCTAAATTACCTCATGTTTGCTGTGGGCTAGGAACACACACAGGCAGTTGCTGTGGTAGTTCACAGTGTAAGATCGATCGTACTGGGTAATGCCAAAGGTCTCTCTAACCTGATACTCTGCCATTGATGGTGGTCAACAGACTATGCCAAAGAACTACAACAACAGGGCAAGCATCTGGTGATGTTTTTCCAGCAACACTCTTTTAACCTTCAGCATTTTATGGCTCAAAGACACATCAGACAAAGGTGGTGTTTTGTTGTTTAAGGAGGGGTTTTTTTCTGATTATTTTGGCTGATCACTTTTTGAACCCACATACATTTCATAGCAACCCAAGCAAGGAGGTCTTTAGCTTAAACAGGTGCTGGGGGAAGACCTGTTTGCTTCCATTTGCTCTCAGTCTGCTTCTTGATGTTCTCTTCTCTGTTTCCCAGGCCTTGTGCTGGAAAGGAGAGTAAACAAGTCATCCCTACTCACTGTGGCTAGAGTCCCATCGATCTCTACTACATCCCATCTCGGTCATCTCTTCCAATTCGAGATGTCCTTCTCTGTTAAATCATGCTCCATGCAGTAGCCATTCAAGACCTTGGATCATTCTTGTTATGTTGCTGGTCCAAATGTGGATGCAGGCAAAAACAGTTTGAATCAGGCCTTTTTATTCAGATATCTTTCCACTCCTAACTTGGAAGAACAAATTGCATGAAAAAATAGAGCAGTAGAGGTCTAAGACTAGCAGAATACTTGGTTTCACACTGATGCCCTCTCCCTTTTCTGAGTTGGGACACGATCCATAACGTTCCTTGTTACTGATCGCCTCTGCTCCCCCTGTACGTGAGCCCTGGGACTTAAAGATAGGGTGACAAATGCACTATTAAAAAGCTCTTTACAAGGCTAACAGAGGAAATGGAATCATTTGTTATTTTGGAAATTTTGGAAGAGGTGGTTGGATTTTGCCTTTTATCAATGATGGGTCCATGTCCATTTGTTTAAAAATCTTGGCCTCTTTGGCTTTTGGAGCTTTCAGGGGGGAGTAGGGAAGATGTTCAGTACGTATGTACCCTGTTATTAAGACACATTGAGCAACCTCTGTGTGGCCTTTCTGTTTTACATGCTAGGGACAAGTACGTTACTGTTTTAACAGTCGACTTCCTGTGAAATGGAAAGCTGGATTTTTATTGATCTTGCACTGATTCAAATCCACCTACTCTCAGCTGCATGGTGTTCGCTTGGAAAGCATCTGACGGGATGTTCCTGGAAAAACCTCACTCCATGGAACAATACAATGCTTCTTTGTTTGTCGTCTTGCTGAGGCCAGTCAGCCCTACTGAATGAACCTCAGATGTTTTGATTTGTTCTTTGGTGAAAGTTTATATGACTTAAGCTGTCTTTTTACCCTTCCCGCCTTCCCCTTTAGGTTTCTTCTAAAGAACAAAGCCAGTCGAATTAAATTGCTCTGTATTGAGATTTCAAACATTAATGAATGTTGTTTCAAAGTGTTATCTCATTTGGGGCCTGAAATGACTAAGAGCCACCATTCTTGTGCCAATAGAAGAGTCTCTGTGGCTTTGGGATTGTTTGCTATTTCTTCTAACAGACCGGCACTTTGAAAGGGTCATTTGTTTCCATACATTTCTTATTATAAAAACAAAAATAATGAACAGTTAGAAGGCCAACGTAAAGCAGCTGTATTATATGTGCGGGGACATGCAATGTGTAGTCTAGCTATTGAAATAGTAGACTGAAGATTATTAAAAAGGAACCCTTACTACTATTTTTGAGACCTACAGGCATGCAAACTGTTTATTTTATGTAGGTAAGAAGCCAAATTCTTCACAATGCAGAGCCTCCGCTTCCCTGGAATCACAGAGATGAAGATGATCTTCTGACATGGTGTATTAAAGATTTTCATTTAAATAATGTGTCCCCAGATAGCAACTTTGGACTGAGCTTTTCAGTCTTCCTCTGAAATCACAGCACAAAGGCTGTGTGTAAAAGCAGATGTTTGCAGTATATGTGTTTCGAGTGGAGTTTAGTGGCAACAAATATTGTGTTAGAAAAGGATTATTTTTTTTTTTAAATAGAAGAAGCTGTTGAGTAGCATTCATGGTAATGGGTGACTATGATCAAGTCAGGTTCTTTATTGATAATAGTCCCTGGTCTCTGTGTCATTGAGAACAGTTTCTATAAGTACAAATGAGCCGGTATAAAGGAAGTCAGTATAATACATCAGGGCTGGGTGGGAGGTTACTTCATTTAACTTCCGCCTTCCTTTCTTTGAGTTCCTATTAAGCTAAATAATGGCAGTCTACAAAATGAAGGAGCGATTGAAGTGTGCCTGCAAACCAATTATATCATTCTGGACATGGTCTCCAGGGCTCTTTGTATATATGTATGTGTATGTGTGTCTTCTCTCTCTTGGCTGGGACTCTGACTCTCTTGAAACTGCTGTTTTATGGACACTGTGAGAGCCTTTGGTTTTCAGAATTGTTGCTTTTATTCTTTCCCCCCTCCTTATGGTTGTATTTTGTATCACAAAAGGTTTTGTGAAAGGTTGTGTTCTGAGTATGGAGTTTAGAACCTGAACTTGCATTTTGGTCCTTTGGCAAAATCCCTGTCAGCACTGTCTAAAGGGGAGGGGGGCAAGAACGGGAAAAATAAAAGATGACAAAAGACACTTTGAGATATGTGCTTAAAACAGATCTTGCACCAATTGCCTCTCTGGGAATGTCACTGGAGAAAGGAATATCTGGGGTCAGGCCTGGGAAGGAAAACATGAAAAGATACTTCACACCAAAGCCAAATACTGATTTCCTGCATAAGAGAGGGTGGGTTAGTGGGACCCACCGTATGACATCATGACCTTTCTTTGACTGAGACAAATAATAGAAGTAAAGTTCAAAAATCCATAGCAGATGATTTTGTAACAAGATGTCAGAGAAATATATTTCTTGCTTACATACGTTAGATATTGCTTTATAGAAGACTGAAGGATTATATCTTTTATGTTTTGTGCCTTTACCACTTCATGGAGGAGTTTCTTATAATTTCCATCAGAATATCATCCTTTTTGATATCCAGTACGACTCCTGTACGTGGTGATTTCATGAGAGAGGAAGTCCCGTGGATTAGTGGAATCAAGAAATAAAGCATCTTGCAGACTTGCATGCTCATCAGCTGCCCTTCTTTTAAAGTGTGATGGAAAAGAGTAAATGCAAAGCCAACGTTTCTTTCCTTGTTCCATAAGTCCCACTCTGTTGGTCTAGGTGAGAAGTTCAGGCTGGCTGTGCAAGTGTGAGATGGGTGAAACCAGGTAAGATCAGGCCTACACCAAATGACTTATTACTTTCATCTAAAACTCATCACAATGATGTACAAACCTGATAAGAGACTTTATAAGTCATTTGGTATGGGCTCTTCTCTGGCCCTTCACGAAATGACGTAATCACAGGATTACACCTGAGTAAACCATTTCTAGCTATCTAAATGCAAACAATATGTATAATGGATTAAGTGAGACCAACAGGGCTGAGTAAATTATTAGAGGATTAGCACAATAAAACCAAATTGGGAATAAACTATCCAAATAGGTGCACCATGATACCCATGATAAACTGTTACCAAATACAAAAAACAAATGAGGCTACATAGCATGGAGCCTTGGCTCCTTGCTTGCTCTACACTGCTATCAATGGTAGTCTCACACAAAATCCCAAGAATATAAGTGTATCTTTCTTCTTAGGAAAAATCCACTTAGAAGTGTTTGCTAAAGATTAGCAGGTGATGAATAGTTGTTTTAAAAATTATTACAAATTGTTATGGAAGTTGACAGGTTGTGTAGAATCATGGCTTAGAGCTCACTTTTACTAAGGGCCTTCTAATGGTCTGTACCTCACACTGCTCATGTTCACCCCCATGTTAGTACATCTATTAATAATATCTCTTGGCTCCTTTAAAAAGCTTGTAAGGGTAACCTTTGCAGGAAGTGACATAGACATGTCTGTGTATCTGTCTGTTTTATAATGGTAATGTTGCTGTAGCAGTGATGATATAAAAATATATTAGAGTTAAACCCACACTGTTGCATTTTATAGTATTATAGGAGTAGTGAGATTGTAGCTGAGATGAAATAAGAACTTGAATTTAAACCTCTGTTTTGGTTCATTTAAAACTTGAGTTCAAAATGGTCTTTAGAGGCCAAATTTCTCTCTAATATATAATATATATATATAATATATATATATAAATTAACATCTAAGATGATTCCATGTCCAGACATTCCTTTCGGCACATGGAACATTAATTCAGTTTTTGGTAGTCTTGTTATGTGGGAGAAGTTTAGCAACAAAGGCAACTTTAAGATGCTGAACATACACTGTTTCAAAGTAATTGATGTTAGGGTTCCTAGGCACTGTCAGTCTGCTGGATTGGGTTGCACAGATCTCTCTTCCTTTCTTACATCTCCTTCCCTATTACAGGTTATTTTCCCTTTGTAAGTATAAAGATGCACTTAATTTTCTCTATTGTTCAATTTCTTTAATACCAAAACATTTTCTACTCATCAGCTGATCTGAACTTGAAATTACCATAGAAGAATAGAATATTCCCATTACCAAAAAGAAAAAAAGTGTTTTCATTTATCTCCAGAACTTCATAGTTAGTGGTAACAGCTTTCAGCAAAGTGTTCATGTGTATGCATGCAAGAAAGCACACACTAAAACTTATTCAGGAACTTACGCCCATGGAAAAGTTGCCAGAAACCTCCCCAGTAAGATCCTTCCTTTGACTGTTTCCAACTTTCCTAGACTTTTTTCATCCTAAAGTTTTCCATGTTGATTAGATTGTCCCCCAAGAAAACTGCATCGTAAATGTTACAACCATGTGAGACAGAAAGGAAAGTGCTGCTCCAAGGGACATTGCTGCTCCTTAGGGAGCAGTCCAAACTCTTCAATGCTTGTGAGAAAGTGGGGAGGATTTTGCTCTATCTGCAACAGACCACGTGGATTCGGCCAGGAAAAAGACACTGGAAATAAAAAAATCAAAGTTTGTATGAGCTCAGTAGAAATTTGATAAATGGGGAATGATTTTTGCCCTGTGTGCTTGCCTCCACTTACGAAAATCAGCCCCCAGAGGTGCATGTGAACATCTTCCCTACCCAGTGTACGAGCTGGACTCTTTCTGCCATTACTCTATTTCCAGACTTAGGAACTGAGATCAGAGGGTCTCCCCTGGGTGTTGGTACCCCCACACCAGGCTTAGAAGGGAGTGAAAAAGGAGGCACACATCCTTGTGTAGGAAGGGGAGAGAAGCACAGATGAGGAGGCAAAGGGAGGTGAGTTTGGGTGGTCCATTTTCCTGAGCATCTGTAACCAGCTGGTCAGAGAAAGGGACTGGAGGGCTTTTGGTTCCTGCAGCACCCAGGATTAATTGATTGTTTTTACAATTTATTTTTAACTGTCTCAACTTACTGAAAAATTCTAGTGGCAGTAATGTACCTGTGCTCTTGGCACAGTTTAGCAGGTGATGAAGAAATTACAGTATTTCCATATTTACACCTGGGTGGTTGTCTTCAAAACATTCAGCAACTCGTAGCTCTCAGAAGCTCATGTGTGCTGAGACATCTTCAGTCTCATCTTCCCTACAGCCCTGTACCTGTCTTTCTTCCTTCCCTGATGCCATATGGCTTTGTTCCTAGGTCACCCCATTCTTCTGCACCTCATTTGACATACATTGACACTAAAGCATCATCTCCACTTAGAGGAATTGTTAGGTTTTCTCAAGCCAGGCATGTGAAAAGCAGGCTTGCAGTCCCTCTTAGGTGCAAGGCTTGGGAAGTAAATCACAAAGGAGGCTTGGGCCAAGCACAGGTCCAGAAGATTATAAAGACACATTGAGCAATGCTGTATCCAGCAACACCATTCAGCCTGGTCAGTGACCAAAGCAGGGGTTGTGTGAAAGAAACAAATAGAGGGTGGTGTATTTAAAGATTCTTGCATGACACAGCCAGGGAGCTGTGCAAAAGTTACATTCTCAATTCTGGCATTTCCTGACTTCAGATCGCTTGACCTGTGCAGGTTTAATTTTTTCTAAATGTAAATTATTTTTGAGTGCAATAGGTGCTTATATTACTGTTTGATGCATAATTCATAAAATTCTGTGACACTATCTGTATTTATACACAAAGGTAGCTGTTGCTATGGTTATGTGGTGTCCTGAAAATGCTCAGTCTTTCTTCTCCTATTCATGTTTCAAACAGGGCTTGGTCAGGTAGAGTAAATATCTTGCCTTAATTTAGGTTTTATGTTTGCTGTAAAACTTGTTAAAAAAAAGATAGAAAGAAACATTAAGCATTTCGTAGTAGAAACACAAAAATTGTACATTACCAGGCAAGTCGACTTTGGCATTTTTCCTTTCAGTCAGTTTGTTTTTCTAATATAAAACTAATATGACATAATGTATAATCTAATTTGGAAATTACAATTTACTTGGGAGGATTATGCTGCCAGCCAATACCAACAAAGAAAGAAATTATTTGAGAATGTTTCTTTCCTTCGTAACGTGGTCGATAATTTATTTTTCCTTCAGAAGATTACTTTTTTCTTTACGACATTTCCTGCTGGTGTGATTTGCATTAGGATTAAATAATATGTTCCATGCTTAACTTATGCACCGAAGAAAGTGAATTTTTCCTCAAATTAAAAAAAAAAGGTGCAAATTACTATCTTATTATGGACTTTGCTTACTTCGCAGTGAAGCGTGTTGATCATTTTCAGATGGTTTGACAGTAATTCTCTTATTTGTACTGACAGTATTTACACGAAGAGGCAATTTGAAATGGGTAGATCTGTGTCTTTTATGAATCAAGGCCACTAAGGCAGCTTGGAACAGGAGAAGCTGAAAAACGGGTAATCCAACCGTGGTAATTCTGACTAACACCAAATTATCATGTTGACTCTCGTTAACCGCATAAGTTTAAGTGTTCACCCAATGCATTGCGTCACAGGGCTGTGGCATTTGTTCAGGAGCTTCCTGTTCGCAGCAGCATGCTGGGAGTGTGTTAGTTATGTTAAATAATCCTGTATCTCCCTCAGATGCTGCAGAGGGAGCAGGAGGGGAGCAGGTTTGTTAGCCCTGAGCATGTAAAGGAGCATTAGGAAGAAGGGGATGCCCAGTTGCTGGAACAAGTTTGTGTCTGGCACGGCACCTAAAAATGCTGCCTCTAGGTCAAGTGGAGAAAATTAGACACAAAGGACCCATTTTATGAAGAATTTACAGTCCTGAGCAAAATGTGGCATGGACTAAATAAGAGTACTCTTACAAAAAAAAAAAAAAAGATATGTGTATCCACTTCTGACTTCTCCAGTTAGATTACAAGTGCGATACAACTGTACTGGGGTGATTTGAAGGCAAGTCTACTACTGGATTTGGATAGTATTGGAGCTGGTGGAAGACCTGGACTCAGTTACAGCTCTGCCACAGACTACTTACTGCAGCCCCTGGCAAGTCACTTATCCTTTGCATTCCTAGTTTCTCATCTGTAAAACTAGGGGTCATTTCATTCCCCCCGCTTCTTTCCCTCTTGCCTGTTTAGTCTTGAGTTTCTTTAGGGGGATGGTTTCTTATAGGGTATTTCTTGTTGTTTTTTACCAGTGTCCAGCACAATGAGACCTTAGTCTCAGCTGGGATCTCTGCTGTAATACAGATAATATTATTGTTGACAGCCGTTGTTGTATCTGTGTAATGTAGTAGCGTAAAGCAATAAAGCTTCCTCCCCTCCTGGTATTTAAAACTTAGAGAACAGTTTTGTTGACTCTTCTTCTTGTTTGTTCTTTAATAAAGTTAGCTCAAAGCTATGTTCTGCAAGGTTGTTCGAGTACTCATGGTGGTAAACCAGGACTTTGAATGAAATCAGGGTGCTGCCATCCTGCTGTAAAGATCTACCTTGTGTTGTAGTTCCTTATCTTGAAACCTTGAAGATATGCTGGTATCATAGTGGGTCATCTACAGAGTACATAATTGGGATCATCATTTTAAATAGCTTGTTTGAGTTTTTAAAATGTTTTTTCCTGCTGTAAGTAATACTGTTCTTCTGAAGTAAAAAATTAAACTGTGTGAATTTTTAATTTGTTTTCCTTATGCCACTATGCAGTCTGTTCATTTCTCTTGTTTTCCACCAACCTATTTGATTTGGTTGAAAAGCTGGCACAGAGCTGTAGATCTTAAAAAGTCTAGCTACTTACCAGATTTGTGACAATCTGAAGCTGGGTGTAGGAAAGAGACTCTGTTAGCCTCCCCAGAAGATATTCAGCTGGACCTCAGCCTGAGTATTAAACACCAGAGAATCTAAACCATAAACTTTCCAGGACACTAGGTTTCATAAGCTCTCCCTGCTGCTCATGAAGCTTCCTAACATGGCAGAGTGTGCTGTAAATGCAGCAAAACTGGCTGTATCTTCCTAAACAAAAAATGCTTTTGATGGTGTTGAAAGTGCCTTCTCCATTTAACCCCCTCTGGGTGCCCTCTCCCCCTGCCACTCCACCTTTGGGGGCTGCAGGAGGCAGAGGGTGCAGTTGGCACCAGGACTCGGCTGTGCCAGGCACCGTACAAACCTGCCCTCTCCCTGAAGGACCTGGTGTGTAAATAGATGCAGGTACCTCAAACCAGCTTGGAATAACTTGAATTCCAGCCACAGTAAGCACAGAAACAAACTTCTGTTTGGACATAAATAATATCATCCTTCTACTGTGGTTGCTGGTGTCAAGTTAGTGCCAAAGTCCAAGAGCAACCATCAGTTTATGGCAGCAGCGGATGGCGAAGTTCAGGGGCAGGCTATAAAGATCTGCGTGTTGTCGCTGCCATTTCCAGCCTTAATTGCCAGACTTGAAGACAGAAAACAACACGGAGATAATGCAAGTGATCCCACTTTTATTGAGTGAGTTTGGACTTGAGGACTGTCCAGCCCACGGCTTCATCTAAAAGTCAGTCTCTGAGAGGTTCAGGAAAGCTTCACGAAGCTGTGCAATGTATTTGGAAAATGAGTATGGACGCGCTGAAACGCCCTCCAGTATATCCCACCATAAAGATACGTATCAGGTTCCTTGTGTGGCATTTGAGGACTATAAACATGTTGCCATGATTTGCTATGTTTCCTGAGGGTTTACAGGAAAAGCAGCTTTTTTAGGGGACTGCCATATTGAGATTGACAATTTGATGTAAACCATGGCCCAGCATCCAATGTTCTGTTTAATGCAATTCTGTGTTTGTCAGCTGTAACCAATTACGCTTTTCATTGTGTTAAATGACACCATCATGGCTCCTTTCTACCGAGTTGTTGCTAATATTGTTTTATCTGCCTTCCATGGCTGAACCCCATTGGAAGCTGTCATGTACAAGCTGCTGCTCCTCTCCCCATGAGCTGGGTAAAGCATGAGATACCCAGATCAGCACTGAATTCAGGAGCACTAGGAAGACTGGTGGGGCTTGGGGAATTGGATCTTGAGGAAAGCACTGGGACCTGGAGCAGAGTAGCAATGGGATAATCATCTATAGTTAAAAATGACATCTGAGATGCTTCTGGAGGATTGTGCTGGTCTCCTGTATACTAAGGCTGCCAATCCTGGTTTGTAATTGTAGTAGGAAACCTTAAACTGGAAAGAAGTCTAAAGTCAAAGCTTTAGTCTCATCTGCTTCTCCCTTCAATCCATACATACAAAGACAGTGAAAATCTTAATCCTCATGGTCCCTAGTGTGGTCCCGCATGGTTTCATGGTAATGTCTAGGACCCTGGAGAGGCAGAGACGTGTGCCTGTGGAAAGAGTTTTCTAGCAGAGAGTGCTCCTATGGGCTGGGTGTCTTCTTCGTACAAAAAAAAAATAAAAAAAAAACCCCAAGAGCTCCTTCTGCTATGGGGAAAGTTCAATAGTTGGTTTGGTTCATGTTAAATGTTGTGTTGTTTGTGAAGCTGTCAGTCAAGAAACTGGTGGCTGGCTCTGTGCAGGTCCATATCTTCCAGAGAAGCAGGTCATGGCAGCTGTATGTCTTCAACATGTCAGGTCTCTCCATTGTGCTTTGTTTGGTGTTGGGCAGGTTCTCTGGAGGTGGTGGGGGGATCTCCAGGCATGAGAGCAGCTGAGGCCTGGGCATGCCTCCATGGGGCTTTTCAGGATTTTGATCTTGGAAAGTGGAAGGCCACCCTGAGTGTCCATCTGATCCAGGATCTTGTGTCTGAATGACGCTTCAAGTGGGGTACAAACATGAGAGGAAAGCTGTAGGGCAAGCATGCAGGATATTTTGAAATACTCTCCATCCTCCAAGTACTCTCCAAGAAACTCTTGAACTAGAGGTGGTTTAATCTTTTTTAATTACCCTCAGTGTTTTGTTGTTTTTTAATTTTTTAAATTATTATTATTGAACTTGTGCAGTTCTCACTTTAACCCGTATTATCTCTTTCATTTTTCGCTAGTTTTGTTTGATGCTCCCACTCTGGCAACTCCAGTTCTGGTGTTGGAAGAGATCATGAACAACTGCTTCTTGCCCAAGGCCAAGGCTTTGTACAACCATATCATATTTCCCTTGTGCATCTCTTCCAGCTGGGGACCTGCTTGGTCACTCCCTGTAGTGAAAACATTGACTGTTTTACTCTCCTCTCCTTGGTCCTTGGGAAAACAAGCAGTGGGATGCTAGATTGAGCCCTTGAGGCTCAGAAGCTTTGCATGAAGCAGCTGGGATTCCCTCACCCAGATAAAAGCTGGAAATATCTCTGGTCTCTCCCCTCCGTTTTGTTTTTCTAGTGTCAGCCAGCAGCCATGGTAGACACTAGATTTCATTGCAACTGGGAGTTGGGATTCCTCTCTTAGGAGGTCTCATTGCAGCTCCCTGTTTGTTCATAGGCTGCTTGGAAAATTTGAGGCAGTAGGTTTGGAGATTAGGGCCCAGGGGTGCTGCTGCTGGGAATGGGATGCAATCTGGAAAGTGCTTTTCATTTTTCACCCTCAGATTTACCCTCACACTGAGTGTGGATTTCCACATGGTGGCTGGGTGTGGTATCTTCACCCTAACTATTGCTGCAGAGACCCTGGGGCTATGGAGCAAAACTCCTTCCAGTCTACCCAAGTAATACTTGGGAAAGCTGGGAAGAAACCAGGTTACCTTTGCTTTGCAGCCACGACTTTGCTCGTCATTAGAAAAAGTGAAAGTACTGCACTCCATATCATAAATAAACCGTTTAATCCAAACTTGGAGGGAGGAAGCAAAATCGCACTTCACAAGAGTGGTGGTGTTTCCTCTGAGAGCATCTATCAGCTGGTTTCAAACTCAGGATTTAGCTGCTGCTTGTTTAAAAACAAAGCCAGCCCTGCTGCGGGGCCATAAACTTTCAGAAAAATGGAAAGACCTGTCATGGTATGAATGAGATTTTTATTTCTACTGCATTTCCAGCAAATCCATGAAAAGATTGGACGAGTGACTGCACAATGATTGTTTTTCATTTTTATCCCTTTCCCAGTAGAAAGTTATTTTCTAGCAAAGTAAATAAAAGGGAAAAAATTTGCAGTGAAAATTTTCATTTTTCCCCATGAGACTCTGGTTTTAAAATGCTGAAAAAACACACTTTGCTTCCATTGCTTTTGGCAACCAAAGCCTTAAAATGGCTGGCTTCTAGAAACATTAACATAACATTTTTGGCAGCATGGCATAAAATGACAAAAATATTAACATGAAGAGCAATTTTGTTTTCATTCAGGCAAAGAACCCCTTTTTCCGTATTTTTTGCCAAGAAAGAAGAAAGATTCCTCGACTGAGTCCCAGACCCATGTGGCCATGGCGAGGAAAGGAAGTTCCTTCTTTCCCATTGGTGACTCTGCTCTTTGAGCTATGCATTGCTGGCTGTGAAATGGTGTTTCAAAGACTTGGTGCTTTCTGCTCCCATTAGACCTTTTTGTGACCTCCATGGACTTCCTCACCTGGGGAAGCATGATCTCTAGAAAGATGAGCTGTTAATACATTGAGGATGCTGAGGGGCTTAGACTGGCTGAGTTGGGGTTTCTGGGCCCTTTGGCTCAGGCTCTTTTGCATAACATCTGGTTCTCCAGGGAGTTTCAACTGAAAGAAATCAACTTAGGAGAACAACAGCCTCTTCTGCCCTTTGCTGGCCAAGTTTCCTAGAAAGAAGGCATCTGAGACAGATGCTTATCTCCAACCAGAGTGCTAATGCAGAGTGTCTGGCCCCAGACCAGCCCCACAGGCTGGAGGAGATGTGGCTGGGGGAGATCTCTGCCCTGTGGAGGCATCTCAAGCAGTTTGTGGTGCCTGGGTTGAATGTTTGCCTCATGTATTGTGGGTGCATGCTCCTCCTTGTCTCTCTGTGCTGGCAGCCAGCTGGGCTCTGTTGTTCCCCTCAGGCAGCCGTTGCAGGATTTCTTAGTGCTTTTAGAAAAAAAAGGAAGAAAATAAGCGTGGAGTTTTACCAAGTGTGACTTGTAACAGACCATTAGCTGAAAGCTGATTTTCTGGATAAAGGACGTTGCTTTAAAGATTACAGCTGGAGCTGATGCTTGACGATAAAAACCATCAAGGTTACGTTTCATGATTATGTGATATGTGACAATGCTTTGTCTCTCTGAAAGCACCCTTCACCCCATTTCTCCTAGAGCTTTGGAAATGTTCATTTGAACTTCAAAAATTCTTGTGAAGCAGAATTATTTGTTTTTTAAGCAGCAGATTGACCCAAACTGAGACCTACTGAAGTATGGATGCTAATTTTCATGACCTGTAAGGGAGCTTATGATGGAGTTGGGAGCTGAACTACCCCTTCTTCCACCCTCAGCTCTTATCAGTGCCAGAACTAGCCAGAGGGTGTCATTTGTTAGTAGGAAGGCAGTTAGGTGTCGCCCGTAAATGTCACCTGTGTTTCTCTTTCATGGTTTCCATTTCTCTCCTCCCCTTCTGCTTCTTTATTCCTCTCTTACTCTACAGAAAGGAAAACAGAGAAAAGAACATATAAATAGCAGGTTACCCCACTGGGTGACGAAAGCTTGCTCTCTGCAGCTTGGCTGCACAGCAGAGAGGGTGAGGAGAGTGGTTATTGGGGAGAAAAACTTTCTGTTGGGAAGGCAAGTGAAGCTGTGGCTTGTATTGCCCGAGGACTCTGAAAGCAGACCAGGTAAATATCTGTCATGTGCTGTTCACCTGCACTTGAAGGGTTAGATCGGGCAATCTTGGCAAAACCCTGTATTTTTGTGATGCTATTTGCACTTACTGAAAAGTGATCAGGCACAAACACATGGGGGAAGTGAAGGTGTGTGAAGTGTTACCTCTCTTCTGCCAGAAGATGCATTTTAAGGCTGATAGCCTGTGTTTCAAGCGGAGGGGGAAAAAAATCATTGATACAGGAGTTTCTAAGGGAACTTTGCCTGTCTGATGTGCTGCAAAACAGCTGGTAAGACAGAATTGATTGAAAGCAGTGGTCAGGGAGAAAAACTACCAACAAAGAACAATGTTCCTCCCAAATCTTAGCTTGGGTGGAACTTCTTTGTTCTGCAAGGGATGGGTGGGAATTCATGGAGTCCCAGCTGGCTAGGTCTGTTCCCAGATCTACAGCAGCCTGGCATGTCTTTGCAGCCTCCGTGTTGCCTGTCACTGCCTTTAACTGATGTTACTGCTCTGACCCACAGGTGCCCAGTCTCTGCCTGCCCTGCAAGGGGTAAATGTCTCTCCAGGAGGGAAATGTCCAGCCCTCTGTTGTCTGTCTGCCTAATAGGAATTATTCTGAATCACCGAGTTATAGGGACAAATTCAAGTGACTGGGTTAATCCAGCATGAACTCATATTTTCTCTGGAAGTGGTGGTCCTACCTTTTCCTCACACTGAGTATCTGCTCAAGTCCCCTGCCTTGTACATGGAAACTTCAGTGCTTATCCAGGTCAGGGAGTTGGCCCAGCTGAAAACAAATCCCACCAAAAAGAAAAGCTAGTTTGAAGTGACTGCAGCTCCTGTAGCATCTCATCTTCTGTCTGGCTGTCCAGCAGTCCTGGCCAGGCTGCCATGCTCAGTGCTTGGTGTTTGTTTGACCCCAAAGCATGGGAACAGCAAAATACTATCCTCTCCACCT
This sequence comes from Aegotheles bennettii, assembly GCA_013398125.1. NCBI lineage: Eukaryota > Metazoa > Chordata > Aves > Caprimulgiformes > Aegothelidae > Aegotheles > Aegotheles bennettii. The sequence continues at coordinate 117,358 of VZRW01000433.1, forward strand.
GTTTGCCACCTTTCCCAGCACTGTGAATGTCCAACAATTGGCAAAAGGATTTAAGTGACATGATCCCTGTCCAGAACTTGGATGGCTGGGCTGAAATGTCCATATTCACATAACAAGCTGGGCTTTCTGATCCCTATTCCAACAAGTTAATCACTAAACTACACTTCATATAGTTTTGGCTCAGCATCATACAGCTTAAATCCCATCTGAATCCTTCTGCCAGTTTGTGTGACCCCTCTGAAGACCCAGAAGCAGCCTGCAAGAAACCTCAAGGCACAGGGACATCAGTAGAGTTTAGGCTGTATCAACCCAAACCTTTTACTCTTACCCAAACAGAGAGGAAAAACATAGGAAAAAAATAGGTTTGATCACACTTGCAAGTCCTCAGTGACTCATAAGAGGAAATGGAAAAACTCCAGCTACGCTTTCATGAGCAGGTTCACCCTGCTCCTGCCCAGGCCCAGGAGAGCACTTAGTTTGGGGAGCAAAGGGGTGACATTGTTCTCTGAGTATTTTCCAGCACGTCTGGGGCCTGGGTTGGGATGCTCGTAGCCATGGCATGTTCCAGGGTAAGCTTCTACTTGATACAAATGAAAGTGTCCCAGGCTGGCCATCAGTAATTTGAGCTGATGGCCTGGAAAAATTCACTGCAAATGCCTGGGCTTGACCATAATGCAGAGACTCAGGTGAACAGGTTGGTTGGGACAGTCCTGCCATCAGTATCTTGTCCTTGACATCCCAGTTGGTCCAAGGCTTTCTTCTGCTTTCCTTCTCAAAGCATCCTTGGAAAGGGAGGTCCCTGTGCTGCAGCAGACAGCATTTTGAAACACTCTCCTTGTTCTTTAACAAATGCTGTTTGGGTTTGAATTCTGCCTTAGTTTTGCTGAGCCTCAGCGCATGGGTAAATGTTCAGCAGCACAGTTTGTGGGACTAACGAAGTAATGTGACACTTCATCCTCACTCTTGGCTGCTAAACTTTGTACAGCAGGAGGCAGAGAGAGTGTGTGTGAGCAATATGCTCTTATGAGCACAAATAATAGACATGCAGGAGAGTATCTGCTACATTTTTGTTGTATTTTGGTGGTCGAAATAGCATTGATTTTCTTTTTACTTGTTTTCTGTTCTATCTTGTAGTAGTGATTGCATTCTTGGGAAAGGGTTTTCCATTTCCTTGATGTCTTTTATCACCCATAGTGCATATGTAAGCAAAATATCACTAATCAGAGGAACAGCCAGAGAACAGTGTAAATCAGGCAATTGAGAAGAAACTGCCTGTTTGTCAAAGGAGCATGGAAATACATGGCAAAGTCTGTCTTTTCTGCAGCACCTGTGATCTATAGAGTGCATAGAAAAATCTTTGTTAGCCTCTTAAAACAAACTCCTTATTTGAGAGAAACTCTTCTTTGTTTTTAGTAAGTGAGATAAATGCTTTTCTTGTTCAGACACATGGTAGAAATGATTCTTAGCAATCTTTTTCCCCCCTTTTTTTTCTAAAAATAAGCTGTGACTCTCAAATCATCTGCCCCCAATTTACTCCTGTGTTGACCCTAAGACCCTGATCTGTCAGATCTGTCCACATCTGTGCCCACCACCGAAGAATGTGGCAGATTCAACACAACATATGGCTGGAGCTGTGCATATGATATTCATGGGAAATGGAAGAAGCATCACCATTTCCTTAGTACCAAACACCTCCTTGAGCTATTTGTACCCCATGCTCACAGAGATTCCAGGGTTTCGCTCTGCCGTGAATTATGTTCAGCAGCAATTGAAGTTTCAGTGCAACTGTTTGCAGATGCCTTTCTAGGGATTTCTTTAAGACATGCTTTAGTTGCTGAGTTTTTCTAGCAAATAAATGAGCTTAGAAAACAAGGCATGTTTTCAAGCTGTGACACCATACTGAGGATGTGGCAAGACCCTTCTGGTTAGGGAATTCATTTTGTGTGCTATGAGGTTTAACTTATTTCCCTTTAAATCCTTACTTTCTCCTCTCTACTTTGGACGAGGGGTGGGAAATCCTGGAGACTTATGCTTTTGCAAGGCTATAGTTCAAGCTAGAATTGAAAAGTAACTTAGTGTTTCAAGCTCAGGGGTACCTTATCCTCAACACCAGCTGCAATTTTCAGAGTTTAGCATCAGAAAAATGTCAACAGGCTTTGAAACTTGTAGGGGCTCCCTGAAGTTGCCCCCTTTGGGGTATTTGAGTATAGTTTAAGCTGTGCCAGCCTTTCTTAGGCTTGCAGTGTTTGGGGTGAGCTCTGAGGCAGCTCAGTGCATCATCACACCTTCCCCCCCATTGCTGAGCCCAGGTAACTGCGTGCAGGCTCTTAGCCCATCTCGGACACAAGCCAGACCACAGCTTCAGCCACAGCAAAAAGAGCTGAGGGTAATTTTAAAGGACACACACGTTGCTGTTTATTGTCATTCAATTGACGCATGGTAGTCAGTTAAAATGTGTTTTTAAACTTGGGGTGCAAAGAAGCTTTTTACCAGTTTCCCAAGAAGAGTTGTCATGGTGTAGTGTAGCTGTATCCACACTAAGGGTTGTCACAAGTAGAAGGGTATTGGTTAAAAAAACCCCCTTACCTCCAGTGGAAATAGGTTCACTGCTACAAACCTTGTGTAGCCTAAACTCTACAAAGTAAGGGTCAGGAGTCTGCAACTCTGTAATCCCAGGGTAGAGAATTGTCTTGCACTTTGGTGTGATTCATAGCTCTCATTTATTCTTCCTGTGGGAAAAAAAAACCTTGTATAGTTACAACAAATGCCTTAAAATAGAAAAGCGTGACTTAACAATTTATTTTTTCAGCCTTTTTTTTTTTTTTTAGTAAATGAGGAGAAGGGTAGTGCTGTCAGAAGTGGAATGAAACAGTGTCAAACCGTTTTTCAGTTCTGCAGGCTGCCTCTTGCCGAGGAAGAATGCAAATTACTGCTTAATTGTTGACAAAACAAATGGTTTTGTGGATTTTAGGTGGGAGGCAGTCTGCAAATGTAACTCTTTTGGTTTCTCTTGGAGTATAAAGAGCTTATGGGAACCCTTGTGTCCCCTTTGAGACACACGAGCGTGCTCTCTGCAGGAGTGCCCAAACTGATGGTGTTTTATTGATAAAAGAAGACTCAGCCTGTGAGGTGGGTGATTTGCACAATTGTAGGTCTGTCTCTGAAGGTTTCGTATGGCTGATACTGACCCTGAGCAAAGAAATCTGAGTGTCAGCTACCGAGCAAGGCATCTCCACCCAGCAGTGAGAGGGCTGAGGTATGTGCTCACGTGCAATTCCCAAGGCTTGTCCCCTCCCAGGAGGGCTCTAGACAGATGTTTTAAGGACGGCTCAGATGCACTTTGCTGCTTCTCTGTTCCTCAGATGAGATGGGCCTCTGGGCACAGGCTTACCATGCCCCAGCCCTCCCCTGCTCCGTTTGTACACTGCTCTCCAAGCAGAGATAATGGGACTGATTCAAAGCCAGCTCCGAGGCAATCGCAAGCCTTTCCTTTGTCTTCAGTGGGGTTTGGATCAGTCCCAAAGCTCATAAGCAGTTTTCCACCAAGAGTTCCCGGCACTTATGTCAGTCACTGGCAAAAAGGGAAGGGATAAATCCAGCATCGGCTGCTTCAGATGCCAGGCACATTCTGTGTGTGTGTGTGTCATGGGGGTATATATACTCACAGAGTCCCTCTTGGTTCCTCCTAAATTACATGACAGCTTGCAAAGGGCAGGCTGCTACCGATCTGCTTCCAGGACCAACCTCTTCACAGCTCTCTCTGAAACGAGCTGGGAGGTTCTTCACGGTGCCCAGGAAACTCTTTTTTGGGAGTGGCTGCCCAGGCATGGGGAAGGAGCTAGGGTGGCCGCCTGGTCGGGCTGGCACACGGCTGTGAGGATTTCATCAGCATCCCAGAACGCAGGGCAGCAGGAAGGTAAGCCCAGGCGAGATGAATCTCTTCCCATGAGGCTCCCTGTGCTCCTCCAGATTTATCTGCTTTCTCTACAGGGCACTAAAGCTGCTTTTGATCCTAGGGTGGGTGGTCGGGGGGG
>VZRW01000433.1:121401-208334 GCA_013398125.1 Aegotheles bennettii
GGGGGGGGGGCACCCACCTTCACCCACGTCAGTGGGAGTCTCTCAATAGGCTCTGGCAGCCTTTGGATGGTGTCCTGCGTGTGTTTTAGGACTGGGTGTTCATTTAACACCAGCCTCAGCCAGCCCCAACTGTGTGCTGGGGGAAGAGCCACAGGGGGGGTGAGGAGGAAGAGGGGGAGGTGTTTTTACTAGGAAAAAGGCAAGCAGAAATAGACACCCCTTGTCATTTTTTTTGGCAGACGAGGGGAGTTTTGGGAGGGCTAGAGGTCAGAGGAGCTAGATCTTCGCCTGACTCTTTAATTGTTTTTCTGTCAACCCAATTGTTTTAATCCCCACTCCTTCCTGGGGGGAGAGGGGACCCCTCCTGCCCCCTTGCTGTGCTGGGACGGGGCAGGATCTCCACTGTCACCTGCAGAGCCGTTCTTGGAGCAAGGTGCGGGCAGCTGGGATTTCCTGATGCAAAATGCAGCAGGAAAGCTGGGCTCCCCAGGCCAAGGAATTAATGACACTGTTAGGGGGGAATTTGAGTTTCCACATCAGTAAGAAAAGGAACTGGATACCCAGGGCAATAGACCAAAGTCAAGCTATAAAGTAATTACATTTCTCCCTGCGTTTCATGTGCTTGTTTAATTTTAGTGTTTAAAGGGAAAGGTTTCCTGAGAGCACTGTGCCAGCAACTCTAAAAAATAATTGTGTGTCTTTCTTTAACATATATTCTGGCAGGAATCTCCTGCCTATATTTTTGGCAGAGGCTTTTGCTTTATCACTAGTCTTTATGGTTTTAAGTCTGACTTGAGGTTGGTAGGATGGCAAAAACACTTTCTGGGATGTCACCTCCATCTTTTGCCCTTCACCTGTAGGGCTCTGGGACAGTTTGGTAGCTGGTGTTGCGCTAGCCCAGTTCCTCCACACAGCAAGCAAGAGGAGTTTGCACAGCCATCTTTTGGCATTGCTGCCTGCCTGGCTGGGTTGAAGTGTGAAAAACTGCAGCTCTTTAGAACAGAACTTGTGAAGATGCTGGGCCAGAACTTTGGTCTCTGCTCTGACCCTGTTTCTGGGTTGAGCCAGTGCTTCACCTGCAGCTGGCTCAGGATGCTGTGGGGTGGTTCCTCTTTCAGAACCACCCTGTGCCTGAAATGTGGGTGCTGGGTGTGATGTGAGGTACCCTGATCCCACACAGGGCTCCCCGCAGCAGGAGACGCTTCCAGCACCTCCACTGCTAAGGGTGAGAGAAGGGAGCACAGAGAAGTGCTGGTGCTCACTGGCATCACCTCCTGGCACCTTGTGGACTCCTGGGAGCCTGACCTGGAAACTGGCCCAGTGAAACTGCCCAGTTCCCCTCTTACACTGTTTAGTGGGCAGGTAAGCCAGGCACTGCCCATGCTCTAGCTCTGTGATGCAAACCCACCATGCACCTCAAAGGGAGAGTGAGGTTTTCTCTAAATTTTGCATGGTTTTTGGTATTCCTTTCTATTAATGATTTTTTTTTCCCAATGGTGAGGGGCTGAGACGCCAGCAAAGCACCCCTTTGCAGGACCTCATCTCACCAAAGTGACACCTTTGTGAGGACACTTTGCAGTGACACTCTGTTCTCCCTTGCCTTTCTGGAGCAGACCTGGCTGTGGCTGTATGCACTGCTTCTGGGAGTTATTTACTCTTCTGCTAAATATTTTAGAGTCCTGTCACTTTGCCTTTTGGCAGAGCTTTTCTCCACTGCCTCTTCATAGGGTTGTGACAACCACAGCCTGATGCTGGGCTGGAAGACATCAGGTGCCATTTGTCACCAGTGAAAGAAGCCTCAGGGCCTGGTAGAAGGAAGGAGATGTGTGCTTGGAGCAGCCTGTGGCTGGGGACAGGGCAGGTCAGCTCTCAGCCTGTTGTAATGAGAAGCACGTCGGCTGCATAGCTTGCAAGGCGAGCAATTCCTATTGTCATATGCAAAACCATGCATAAATCCCAACACATTGTAAATATACTGACATGCTGTGCATGTTAAGGGACCCTTCAGTGTAGTGGGTAGCACAGGGAAGAGGAGAGGTCATTAAATGGAGAAAATAAAAAGAAAATGATAGGAAGTGCTCGCGCAATAATGCAAGAGTGACTTTTGTTTGTTTTATTAGAGGTATTTTTTTATTTGGTGTAACAGCTAGCAAAACAGGAGAAAACATGTGGGGATATAATGAAACCATTGCAAAAGCATGTGGCTGGGCAGAATGACATTGAAAACTGGCACAGCTGTTGTCACGCTGTTGAATATGGAAGTTACTGTGCAGAGCCCTGTGCAGTTAGAGATCAGCCTATATCTTATTTATAGTAGCCTTATTCTTTTCTTAATTCACCCAATTGAAATAATTTGATAAGATTTAGAGCCAGTCACTTCTCACAGCTAAACCCGCTCACCAACAGCTCTGTGGGACCTCTGTGCATGTGGGAGAAGTGTACAAGTCCCCCTCAAGACTGAGAAGTGCTCATCTCAAGGAGCAGAGATGCTGTGTAATGCAAAACTGGCTGTCACACCTGCTTTTGTGTAGAATTGCAGATTGTCTCGAAGCTTTGTTGAGATAATTGGGGTAAACTGAGCCAAAGTGTATCTTTGTATTTCTGGAGTAGCTGCAGATATCATTGGTTGACAAATCTGGAAACAAAGAGCACCCTGCAAGATTTCTACAGCCTTTTACACAGACACCCAGTATCATTAACCTGCTGCCTCCAAAAGGAACTAGAGAAGCATTTGTCCTACCAAATGGTTTTGTTACTCAATATTGACTTTGCTGAATATCATTACTGAGTATTGTGAATCTTGCTACAGAAAGATGTGACTCTCGCTGCTCTCTTTGCCCTGCTCCCAGTACTGTGTCTTTTAACAAAAGCAAAATGTTCAGAGCGTTTAAAATATTGTTTGCCAGGAAATTCAAACACAGAACTGGTTGAGCTGCCTGCTTGGTGTTTTAGTCAGCTGGGTTTGTGACAACACACATCCCACCATCTCTGAGCTATGGAGGAGGCTGAGAAGAGGTGTAAGGCAACAGAGAGATCAGAGACTCACACTGATGTTTTAACATCATTACAAGGGGTGGGGGAGTGGAATGGCTCAGATTCATGCAGACCTGTGCCCAAAAAACTTTAGAAGCAAGACTTGGATGTAAAGTAATTATTGTATATTGCTTTGGAGATTACTGAAAACTTGTAATATCATGCAGAGGTTTTTTTTGATGTTAAAGTTTATGCACAGCGAATTTGAGTGTTCAGTAATGTTCTGTTTTTTCCCACAAAGCTACTCAGTCCATTCTGTCAGAAAATCCATCTTGTAGTTGTTTTTGTGTGGTTATTCTAGAGAAGTTGGCTTCACCATCTCCCCTGATTTGATAAGAGTAGAGAAAAACAGTCTCATGAAGCTGTTGAGAGGATGCAATAACATTTTAATGCTTGTCATCTTTTGAGAAGATGTGCAGTTCATGACTAATACAAATAGACACAAAGCAGGTGTCTTGTGTGGTAACAAGTCTGTCTCCTTGGATAGTTTTGGCACTAGGAGTGTATTTGATAAAACACATGGATTTGTGATGATAAAAAGGTGCAGGACTAGGAAGAAAACCTGCTGCAATGAGTCCTTAGTAGCATCGTAACAGTGAAATAATATACTTTCCCTTTATTGGTATGGCATACCCCCAAAAAATCATCCTCTTTGTTAATAAAGCCTTTCTCCTTCCCCCCCCTTGTTCAATTGCCACTTCTTGGAATTTAAGGACAAAGGGTAATGGGTGCACGTTGGAACATAGGAGGTTCTGGGTGAACATAAGGAAGAACTTTTTCACTGTGAGAGTGACAGAGCACTGGAACAGGCTGCCCAGACAGGTTGTGGAGTCTCCTTCGCTGGAGACATTCAAAACCTGACTGGATGCATTCCTGTGTGACCTGCTCTAGGTGACCCTGCTCTGTCAGGGGGGTTGGACTAGATGATCTTTTGAGGTCCTTCTAACCCCTAATATTCTGTGATTCTGTGGGGACCTGATTTTCAGCCAGAGGGTCTCTGGATAACAGCAGTGCGAGAGTTTTGAGAGCAGACTTTGGTTTACTACTGCAGTTCACTATACCTTGTGTGTACCATCACCATATTCAAGATCATGACATTTTCTAGTCCAACTCTCTCTGTGCTCTCATTATATCTTCCTGCCATGTCTTTTTAGCCTGTCAGCTGTTTCAGTGTGTTGTTCATGTAGCTGTGAGATGCTTTGTTGCTCGGTGTCCTGGTCTGGTAGAGAGGTCTGGGTGCTCCAGAAATGATAAGACACACAAACTATTATGCATGAGAAATTTAAGGCTGAAACTCAGAAGCCTTGAAAAATGAGAATTAAAGCCATATCTCTGGCCTTTGTCCACTTGCTTTAACGTATGGGTTTTTTATGCTTTTATTACCTAGCATTGCCAAATTATCCTGCCTCATTTTTCTGCCTGGTCCCAATCCCCTGATGTTGTAGCAAGTTGCCTCTCTGGGCTTGGTCTTTCCCCTAGGTGTTTGCTCCTGGATTCTCCCTGGTCTTTCCCCCATTTCTCCCGCTTTTTAGCTCTATTGCTTTCCTCTCTGTGTGATCTGGGCATCGAGGCACTTTGAGGGGAGCCCAGGGGCTGAGATGACAGGGCTGGCTTTCTGGCTCTCTATTTTTGTGCCTGGAGCCGCAGTCATGTCCAGCAGCCAAGAAGGGAGTCATAGCAAGGAAAGTCCTGAGCAACCCCTAGAAGCAAGCTCCAGAAGCCCCAAAATGGAGTGAGATCAAGGCAGACAGAATCTGTAGAGGTTTTTCTCCCAAAGGCTAATAAATCTTCAGTGGGATATTTTCAAAGGATTTTCACTTTGCCAAATTTGGATGCAAAAGGCACATCCCTATTCCCAGGGTGACACCAAATTTCCAGTTCCCTTTCCAGAGGATGGAGGCGTGAGAGAGAGTCTCCAAAAAAATAATTGTTAGAATTTGTTTTTACATCGACTAAGCACTTTTCTCTAATCTTGTGTTGGAAAACCGCCAGGCCTTCCACTCTCCCACCCTCCTTGTAATTTCCTAGAAAATTCTGCTGGAGGCAGACACCTGGCAAAGGAGAATTTCAGCCCAAATAGTTTTAATGTGGTGAATATAACTGGGAACAGAGACTCCTGATGGCACATGTTAGGGTATCTTGACTGAGTGCTAACAGCCTTCTGGCATCCCAGTACTGTGCTGCACCGTGGCTCATGCCAGCTTGAACTCAGGACCTCGTTCTAGAAAATCCAGTGCTTGTCATTTTGAGCAGAACAAATGGGAGATGTAAAACCACTCTGCAATGTTCAGGGAGCATCAGGTGTGAGCGCAAATGGGAGGACCATGGCAAGCACTCCCCACTTGTGCTTCAAGGTAGCCCCAGCCAGCGTGCACCTCCTCCTTGCAAATGCCATACAATATTTTCACTCTCTGCTGGAAGAGAAAGCTGCCCTAAGAAAAGCAGAATGAGGGCTGTTGTTTTGAAAGGTGTCCAACAGTAACAAAACTCAACTCTCCAGGGCTGAGTTTCGCCTCTTGTGTTTCTCAACCAGGGTGGTTGAATGTGTTACAGACCTATCAGAAAATTTGCTACAAATGCACAAATATTAATCTACAGCCATTTCCTTTGCTTTCTTAAACATGAATGAGGATTTTTGTCTCTTTCTCCCTCCATAAATTGTTCATGGTCAGAGGGGGCATGTTCCGTGTCAAAGTCTTGACCGCCAGGATCAAACAAAAAACCCTTGTGAACTCAAAAGTGGAGACAAATAAATGACTATTACTTTTTTTTCCCCTTTTGCCTGGAGTTAAACCTTTTCTCTGTCAACAATATTGACTTTGTTCACTTGGAAGGAGAGAGAGAGAGGGAGATTTCTCTAGATGCTGCACAGAAAAAAACATTTTGGAAGGAGGAATGAAAAAAGACAGAGGTTACAGGAAATGGTAGACATTTTTTGTTGAATTAAACCATTAGGAGTGACCCAAAAACCAACGGGAAAGAAAGGAAACAACTGGATACATTTAGGTCACAAGAACCAGCCAAATGGGGAGCTGAAACCAATTATCATAAATGAATGTTTCTCTTTTATTCATGACCACCGTGTATGCTCCCATGATGCTCTTTGTCTTATTATAAAAACAGATGAAACTATTTCATTTTGTTCTTATACTTATTAGCTAATGCAACTTTTGGGCAATTTATCAAACACTAACACATGTTGTGATTAATAAGCTCAGAGAATTAATCACGGCTAAAGCCCCTTAAAAAACAGAAGATGTTGGATCCTTCTTAAATATATGTTTGTGTAGGATTATGTAACTTAAGCAGTGACATCTAGTTATGATGCATATTCTTGCGTTTTACACGTTGAAAGATCCTTGAAACCATATGTTGAGGCAAGCTATAATTACAGTAACTTCCATTTCTATGGGACTTTGCCCTGTGGCGTGGGCAGAGCAAGCCCTGCTTGCCCTGGATGTGGCTACTGGGGAGCAGGAGGTGGTGCACGGAGCCCACTCCCCACCAGCATCAGGGCGGGGCAGCAGCATTTGGGGTTTGGACTATGGCTGCTGAGCTTCAGGGGTGAGATGTCACAGTGGCTGTGGACCAGAAAAAAAACCCTGACTGCTGCTTTTTAGACAATCTCCCAGGGGTCTTGCTGTCTCCTTGAATCCAGGTACCATTAGGGGAGTGTGGAGGAAAATGCCATTAATCTGGCCATAGCAGTTCTCAGCATCTTCCTTGCTCCCACCAATCTAGCCCAGCCTCTAATGAGCCATAACTGGCTCTTAAGTGCCCCTAACCACTTCACTGAGGTTAGAATAAATTTCTAAAGGAGGAGGAGGAAAGGCAGAGGCAGCCATCAGGTCCTGCAGCCTTATTGGGGAAGAAGGAGCCAGCTCCATTTGGCAGGAGGCAGCTCTGGGGCTGGGGGTGGCAAGATGAAGAGCTGGAGCTTTGCTTTGGGGTGGTCTGTTCCATTGGGAGATGACCATGGTTTGACATATAGGGGACCAGGGAAAATATTTTTCACCGGAGCAGTTTAGTGTTGTGGGAGCAGATGTCTGGGCAGTTTGGGTGCCCTTTACCAGGGGCAGTTGTGTGCATCTGTGGTGGGGAGGGGTGGGAAGCCACCACTTTGACACTGGCATGGGCTGTGTTGCACATAAATATCTCCTGACAGAAGCTGAACAGAAGCAGTGAAAAGGCTTTCTCTGGCGTGGCTGAGGCACTCTGTTAAAAGAGTGACATGAAATATTTGAGAACATTTGTGCTTCATTAAAAATATATATATATATGATTTTGCACCACAGCTCCAGGCAAGACCAAATCTGAATATTCTCAATGTCACATGGGATGGAAATCCATTGTTTGATTGCTATAAAAATGAAGAACTGCATCCTCAATTCTAAGCTCTGAAGTACAGTAACACAGGTCACTGAGGCTTCCCGTTAGCAGTCTGTTCTGCTCAGCGAGCTGCTTGCTGTGTCAACATCCAGTTGACTTCAGCACGAACAAAGTATGTGTGTAAGTGCTTTTATTGACTAGGGAGGGACTTAAGCATGTGTTTAAATGCTTTCTAGGACTAAGGGATAAATGCTTGATTCTCAAAGCCCAGCGAAATAATGGGGCTGGTCTTCAGTCGAGCATAAATTCTGGGGCGTGCTACAGGAGCAGTCGAGTGAAATTCTATAGTATGTGTCAGACCAGATTTTCATAATGATCCTAAAACCTCTGCATCTCTCCATAGACTTCAATGAGATTTAGATCTCACCCTTAAGAAAATAAAAAATAAAAGGGAAAAGGAAAGCAAAGCTATTATCCTCTCTGGATAAACTGAATAAACTGTTGCTTGCTCATGAATAGTTGGGGAATGGAATTCATGCAAGTTTATACAGCTAATTTGTCAACCGTTCAACAAAATATGCAAAAGGATGCTGCCAGGACTGCATATGTGGAAATACTCTGGCATTTATAAATCGTCAGACAACACCTGCTGGCATTTTACACAAGGACAAGATATTTCGCTATGCCTCTCACATGTCAGTAAATTAACATTTTTTTCCTCCCAACTTAATCCCAGTGAAGTGTATTTATTTTTTTTTCCCTAAAATAAACACATACCACCAAAATCTTCTTGGTGTGAGTTAACAACACGTTGGCCCTATGGGCTGCATTTATTCTGGGGAAGGATAGAGGACCTCCTTTTACTTCGAGTTTCCAACTGAGATGGCCAGAAAAAGAAAATTAAAAAGCAGGCTTTTCGTTTTTGTCTTTCGGCAACCCTGATGTGGTTGCCGAGGCATTGCTTAGAAACACAAACATTACAGCACATATGGAAGTCTACTGTCGAGTGGAACTGAGTCCTAAAGCAACATGTTAAGTCGGAAAAATTTATGTTCATGCTAAAGCGGCAGTGTAGTAATCGGTTTGAATGGAAGTAAGAGGAATGCATCAGAGATGGAAGTGGCTTGCTCCCTTGGATGCAAGTGCAGGATTTCAGACCTATGATCTGGGCTGATTGCATGAAGAGCAAGTTGTTTTGATCAGTGAGAGCAAATCAGGCTTGCGGTGACGATACTTCTCTGCATGCACATGCATCTGTTTGCCTAGAAGCAGCTTTATTTCTTGTGCCCATTTATGCACACTCAAAATACCCATTTTTGCCCTTTGGTTGGATGTAAATGAGGTAGTTCCAGGTTTGCTGAGGGCAATGGAGGTGAAAGTCCAAATTCTTGCTTTACCAGGACAAGCCATTCTACTCTCTTCAAGGCACTTATTGGGGTTGCTCATTTAGGTTGCCTCTGTGATCAGGAAAAGAGACATCAATAGATCCAGGTTGGTGATTCATCTTGACTCTTTTAGGATGTTCTGAATCATCTAATGATGTTGCCTTCTTCAGTTGATTCAGAAGAGAGCCTGGAAACTCACTTAGACAAGATTTGTTACCTTAAAGCAAATAAATCTAAGTTATACAGTTGCTCCTTTTGCAATCCAGTTCACAAAAAGCTCTAGACATCTTGATTACACATCCAGTTCAATATTTAAATATCTTCAAAAAGCCTGAAATACCCCCCGTTCCTCATAATTATGTGCCTCAGTTTCTTGTTTGTGAACTTGAACCTTTTTATCTGATAAGAACAATGTAAGGCTAAATAATGAAGACTGTGAATTTTTCAGATATTAGGAAAATTCATGGTTTAAAAATATGTCGGAGACGGAGCTTCTAACATCACCGGGGGGGGGAAGAGAGGACGGAATTTTTATTGCTGCTTGGGTTCATGTGTCTGCAGTCTCAACTAAAGTACTTTTCCAGATATAATTGCCTCAAAAATTACCTTTTGCCTTTCTTCATGCCCAGGGAGGCTGCCTGTCTAAAGGCTCCCATTGGTGTGGAGTCTAGGGGTAACACACTGTGGGTTGTGGGCCCAGGACCTAGTGTGGTGGCCAAATGCAAGGTGGAAGGTGTTGAGGAAAGACACCTGTCTTGCTCCTAACCTGGTCCTATCCCTGAAGCACCCATCACCATCACTGCAATCCCAAGGACAGGATACACAGCACAGCTACAGATGCTCCTTATCCCTATGGCATCATGTCCCCGGCAGAGCTCTAAGCATTTGGTACCTGGGTGAGACGTGCCAGGTAGCCTGAGCCTGGGCTAAGCCCAAGACAGGGCAGCGGGCAGGATCTGCTGGGGCAAAGGCAGTGGGTGTCTTGTGGGAGAGGAGGAGGTTTTGGGGACCTAGCATGCAAATTCTTCGAATCCCAGTTTTATCACCTTGCCTGCTGAGGGAATAGCTTGCATTTAAAGTTGCTTATTGTTTCAGGCCTGCAGCTAATCCTCTAAGAAAGTAATTTCTGTTGCTTGTGGCTAATACCCCAATCCTGCATTGAGAGTTGTATCAGAGCAGAAATGCTGCTTAGTCAGTGGCTGCTTTTCAGCCAAAGAAACATCAAGGGTTCTGGATTATTGTGATTTTTTTTTCTTTTTCTTTTTTTTTCTTTTTAAATCCAGATGAATATTTAGATGTCATTTTCGATGCTCAGTCCCTTGATTTTGCCCAATTGAAAAAGCCACCTATTTATTTGAAAAATATTTTTGGAAGCCTGAAGATAACCACGTTGCTCCCATGGTTAAAATGTTTTATATAAAACTTGTTATTACCATAGATCAATGGGATATGTACAGAATATGTTACAATGGGGCCTGTGTTAAGGATTTGTCAAGATTTCCATTATAAACCACTATTTTCGAGGGTTTATAACTCAGTCGTAAAAATTCATTCCAAGCTAAAACTTGGCAAACAAAATGTCAACGCAGGAGAGATTTTCTTTTACCAGATTTACTTTAATGCTTTAAACTGATTTGTCTATTTTAAAATTATACGAGTGCCCTGTTTTATAGACTTTCTGTGTATACAGGGTGCGTGTGTGCATGTGTGTTAATGTAGCATGCATACTAGGGAAGAAAACATGTTATAAGCACGTTAGCACAGCAAAGGAGAGCTCCAAAAACCCCTCAAGGTTAAAAATGGAGTTGGATTTGCTATTTGTGGAGTCTTAAACTTTGGGGCTAAAGTCTTCAAGTGATGGCTTCAGCCCATCAGGGCTGATCTACACCAGCTGAGCTTCTGTCCTTTTGTGACACCACCCAACGCATGACATCTCCACACATGTGCAAAAGCTGCTGTTGAAATCAGTGCAAATCTCGACACTAAGAGGAGGGGTGGCTAGAGAGGATCTAGAACTGTCTCAGGGCACTTGGTGTGACAATATGTTCAGCTGATCTTCCATCTAGTGATCCTGGATCCTGACTGCACTTGGTGGTCAAGGGGGAGAGGTAGGTGTAACAATTAGGTGCCAGTATTAGATGACTGAAGCACAGCTCTCTGTCTCTTTGTTGTGGTTAAGGAGCCAGGACCTGGCATCACCAGGTGGTAGGTGGTCTGAGCTGCTCCTCACTCTTGAACACAGATGTCATTGCTGACACCTACATTTGTCCTGGATCCTGTAGTAGGCAGTCCATATATTCCTTCCCTGGTACACTGGTTTTGGCTGTGATAGATGAAGTCTGGCTCATCCCACTCATAACCCAAAGCCCTGCAATTGCAGCAGTGCCTGGGGGAGTGGAGGTCATGTACTTGGACTTGCAAACACCCAGGCTGAGCCCAGGTGGTCAGACAGGCAGTGGAGAGGCAGAAATACCTCTGACAGATGTTTTCGGCATGGTCTAAAGGCCTTTAGCCAGCCCCTGAGGGAGATGGTTTCTGTCCTGTAACTGCAGAGGAAGTCTTGGGTGACCATGTTCCCAGCTTGTGTGCCTCAGTTGGCTATCCAAAAGCTAGAGGAAATGAATCCAAGCCTTGGCTCTTTACAGGACTGAGCTTTAGACATGGAGGGTCAGACCGGTTTCTCTCTCCCTGGAAGGAGATACATGATTCTTGAGTCTGGCATCCTTCCCTGGTACATGGACTCCCTTTCTTCTGAAATCCTGGGATGTAAACTCATTCTCCTGATAAGACTGGGGTGTTTGTCACCTCCAAGTCCCACTAAGCTGTGTTACAGTCTACTCCAGCAGCTCCCTCCTGGCTCTTGTGTGGAGCTTGGTGTTGAGTTCTGCTTGCTCACGTGTTTCCTTAATTGAGGGCAGAAGTAGGTTCCCCTTTCTACCATAAATCCAGCGTACACACAAACACACTTGTAAGATATTTAGAAAAGCTCTACCCCGTGTATCTTAAATGTGTGTGTGTGGGGAGTAAAGAAAAGCAATAAAGAGCCTACATTATACCACATGTGTGAGCAAAGGGCTGTGGTTAACTCCCTTCAGATAGATTTCAGCCAGGGCCCCTTTGTAACAGCCCCCAGAAGACTACTGAAAAGTCGGCATCCATAGTTTTAAATAGGTTCATTTAAAAAATAAATTGTATTAGGCCTTTTCCTCCTCCGCCTCTGCAAACCAAATACACAAGTGACACAAATAAGGAAAGCTGCAGCTGGTTGTGGCTTAGGCTGGGTAGCCAGCTTCTCCTGGCACGCCGGGGATGGCAGCGGCGGAGCATGTCTCCTGCAATTAAGGTGCTCGTGGGCAGATTGCCATGGGTGTCTCTGCCGAGCCATCCCGCTGTGCTGGGAGAAACAAATGATAATTCTGTGGTCAATACACCGGAGAGGGATAATGTTGAGTAGATTGGTGAACGTGTCTTGGCTGGGTATGGGATAAGTAAAGCCTTCACCTAAATAGGGGAAAGGAGAGTACTGCAATCCCTGCTCCCTTTTTCCTCCCTGCCTCTGCCTCACCTTTCCTTCGACTAGGAGGAATTACAAGCTGTTGCCCCTTACACCATTGAAAATGATGGAGTGCTCTGGGCAATGGCCTTTGCTGCCTCTCCCGATGCCCTGGTGCTGCATCCAGCTCTATGTATCGCCGTTGTGTCCCCGCAGACCGCCCTGCCACAGCTACATGCTATGCTGCAAAGCGTCCAGCTCTCAGCACACAGGAGATTAAGGGACATTAATAAGAATCAGATTGAGAATAAAGTGAGTTGACAATTGGGCTTTGATTTTTCCAAAGTGTTTTTTGGATTAGAAATGTCTCCTCTTTTTTATTTTATTTTATTTTTATTTTTTTGATGAAGTGTTGAACAAGGGATGACACTATTTGCGTTGGCACCTTGTCCAGATCAGCCCCCAGAACACTTCAAGTCTAGGACTGTCGATTTTTCACTTGTCAGAAAACAAAAACAAACCAGAGTAGGAATGATGAGTTTGGCTTTCGCTTTGTGTGTTGTGAAGAACAAATAGACAAAACAAATATTTTTCTAAGTTTTTAATGGAAAATCAAATTCCCATTCTTACCACAGTTGCTAATTAAGCAAGCTAAGAGGAGGTCGCTACGCCCAGGGACACGCAGCCTTTCCTCGTAGCTGGTTAGACTGTTTATGAGCATGAGAAATGTACCTCAAACATGTCTCTACATCATTTTAGTCATCGTTGATGCCAAATAATTAAACCATTGGCTCAGTGGAAGCGAGATCTCACTTTTCTGTTGAACTCAAAGTCAGAGATAAAACAGCTTTGCAGAGAACAATATAGCCACAGTGAAGGGAGCTGGGTCACCTTTTGGTGAATTTAAATGACTTCTTAATGAAAAGGGGAATAAATTTTTCACACATTCCTCTGCGTTAAAGAGGGGTCAGAGACTAGCATCAAGGTGAGCCTAAACTCAGGAAAGACACAAAGGGAATTCCTGAGCTGCCGACAGAAATGTCTCTCTAGTCTGCCAGGAGCCAAAATGCTACTGCTGGAAAAACAGCAGGCAGGGTGGAAATCTGGGTCCAATGAAGGGCCAGCTAGGGAAGCTGTGGAGTGGGGTCATGGAGGGGGGAAAGATAAACAGCATCCCCCCATCAGAGTGGTCAAGCTTATTACAGAGATGAGGCCAGTGGTAGGCTTGAATATGTTTAGCCAGATGTCAGGGACCAGCAATCCTGTCCCCCATCACTGAAACCTTCCAGTATCCAGTCCTTACCTTAAGATGTGATGCTTTTGAACTCTGGCTGTCAGGATTTAGAAAAATATGTGATCTTGGGGAAGTTACTATGTCCTCCATGTCTCGGTTTTGCTATCTGTAAAATGGGCTGTTACTCGAAGGGAATTGCTGTGAAGATTACAAATAAGGGTGGTCAGGGCACCTTGTCTTATCTAATTTTTATTGATGTGTCTGATTGAAACTTCACGTGACAATGCAAGGATTTTTTTTAATATGTATTGGCTATTGCTAAAGCAATAATACGGAACTGTCATTTGTATAGTGCTTTCCTGATCTGTAGTGTTCCTTAGATATGTTGCCAGGCAGATTTAAGCAACGATCTTCCAAAAATGGACTTGGATTCTGTGGCTTTACTCAGGTGGGGAGGCTACAGGAGGGCTGGGGACTCAGCTGTGCTGCCTCCCAGGGCATGTCCCAGGAGCTGCCGGGCTGTCCCGGTGGTCTGACACAGTTGCAGCCACACCTGCAGCACCCAGATTCTCTGCTATAGGGAAGGTGCCCCCCTGGGTGATCCTGGGGTGTCTCTGCTCCTCTCCAGGAGTGAAGGACTGAATTGCAGTTTCATGGGTGGCTGGGAGCCAATGCACTGTTGTGAGCAGCCCCGTGCAGACACAGGTTGGACCCGTGGCGTGAAGATGTTGTCCCTTTTGCACAGCCCTGATGTTGTTTGGTTGGACCTATGGTACCTCTGACACCATGGTGGGCAGCTCAACCTCAAAACGTGGGTGCAGGGATGCAGGCAGGGTGGGGTGGTCAGCCCTCCCAGGGCTCCAGGGGGGAGCAGTGGTGGTTACAGAGTAGGGAGGCACCTCCGGGAATAAGGCCTGGGTTTGTTTTTGTTTTGCATCTCATGCCTCAATTAGGCACGTAATTATGCTAGACTCTTTCCAGCGTTAATAAGGGACAGACATCTCCAGAGGGCAATTCAGACCTGGGTTGTCTATAGCTCTCCCCTGGTGGGGAAAGGGGCCCAGTTAAGTTCCTAATTTAGGCTTCTTGGTCGAGACCCTGACATTTGGTGCAAAGACTCAGTTTTGGGATAAGCATAAACAACCACAATAAATCCTGCAGATACCACCCATTGCTGGGAGTGCCCAGGACAGTTATCTTCGCTGCAGTAGGGAACTGTCCTCTTTTCCCCCATCTTCTGGGTAGAAACTGGGGGTCTGTGGAGTTGGGTGGTGTTGATCAACCTTCTGTTTCTGAGGACCTGGTTCCTTTTCTATTCTAACATTATTTAAAAGGGGGGGCAGAGAGTAGTGGGGAGACAAGGAAAATATTTGTGTAAGAAAACTACACTTTAAAAGACAGCTTAAAACCGGGATTAATAAGTCTTCTTTTATGGAAGCATTTCTACATGTTGTAAAACATTTTTAAAAACATTGTAAAAACTACAGAGTTTCACGTTAAATATGGCTGATTTTCTTTATAGAGCTGACCTGCTTCCCAGAGGTGATGTATACACACCATATGACACAGGGGTTGCTAGGGTAGGCAGTGTTTTTACATTGATTACTGTAGTAAATAATAATGTAAAACCATGTATAAATAGGGAGTTCAATCCACAGCTGCCCCTGGGGTCTGCAGTTCTTTACACATGGCCCATTTTTCATCACTTGTGTGATTATTTTATTTTATTTTTTTGGAGGAAGAGGAAAAGGGGGAAGGAATGTGCTGGGTTCTTTTCTTCTCTTTCTTTTTTTCCTTCTCAAAAGAACATCTCCTCTTGGGTCAGCTGCTGAGTAGAGGCTGAAAACACTGGTTAATGCTACAGGGAATTTGCTCCCTGGGCAATTCAGTACAGAGACAACAGTAAGAAGGAGCTGAGGTTTCC
This sequence comes from Aegotheles bennettii, assembly GCA_013398125.1. Taxonomy (NCBI): domain Eukaryota; kingdom Metazoa; phylum Chordata; class Aves; order Caprimulgiformes; family Aegothelidae; genus Aegotheles; species Aegotheles bennettii. The sequence continues at coordinate 136,800 of VZRW01000433.1, forward strand.
AGAGGTGGCCAAAGAGGAGTGGATAGATGAAGTGTGCTCTGTAGTTTAGAGACTGGAAATGTGAGAATATCCTTCAAATATCCCAAAGAAGCAGCAGCCATCAAGTGAATAACGTGTGCTCCCCGCCTGCTGGGGATAATGTGTGGAGTGGCAGGCTCAGACTGCAGAAAGGTGGCTTTATATCCATCAGAAAAGCTTTTTAACTAAATTGACAGTGAAGCACTGGGAGCAGGCTCGTGGGTGTCTGTCTGTCTGCTCGTGGATGAGCCCCATCACTGGGATATGCCCTTTGCCAAGAGGAGCTCTGGGCAGACAGTGACTTCAGTTCCCCTTTGATAAGACACAATTATCATTCCCTAAAGATATGCTCTGACTATATTGTCCCTCAGACAGGGCTTGTCCCAGCTGGAGGAGGGTGGAGTGGAGATGAGGACCTTCCTGGCTGGCCTAATGGCCTCTGTCCCCGGTGAAATTATTGGCCACCACTTAGCACAATTTGTTTCATTTTGCAATTATTCTTCAGGGGAATTTTTATAGGCTCCTTTAATAAGTCACTTCTGCTGGGATCCAGAGGAAATGAACTGCATTAGAGGCAGAGGCATTAGCCCAGCTTCCCCCCCACCCTGCCTTGGGATCTTCACACCATGCTTGCCATAGTCCTATGTTTATGTGTATATGGAAGACTGTAGATGTACATGTGTATGGATACACATACGTGCTTTTTCATACATAGATGTGTGTGTTCTGCATGAGGAGGGTTTTGGAGCTGAGAAGCACAAAATACAATGGAGCTCTCTAATGTTGCTGCTAAGGAGAGATGTACCATCAGCAGGAACCATTTGCTTGCTGGCTTTCCTTGGCTATGATTGGGCACACAGCTTGGTATTGCCTGTCTACTCTGTCCTTTGGAGGTGTAACCCTGGTCTACACCACACTGCTATTGCTCCAGGCAGGATCAGAGGTACTCAAGCATACGTGCTCATGTTTCCAAGTCCATGTCTGTGGCTGAGCTCCTGCTCTCCAGTCTGCATCTCCTCCCAAGGTGCTGTGCTGTGATTCAGCTTTCTCGGGGGAGGTTTTCAGGTTACCGTGGTGGAGCTGGCCAATATTTAGTCAGTATCCCAGTTGGCTGCTCCCTTGGGCTTTCCCGTGTGGATAGAAATGTCAGGCTCAGTGGATGTAACGCAGACACAAGCATCGTGCAGGCTACAAACAACGCACCGCGCCATTTCCACATGAGCAAAAACAACACGCGTGCACACACACAATAAACATGTCACCCTATTTCCATGCAGACAAACACAATGAGCGCCTATATAACCACACACGCAGAGACGCACACACGCTCCTCTTCCAGATTCCAGCGGGGCTGCAATTTTTAACTATCTAAATTAAAACCAGATACAATCCTCCGGTGAGGAGCTGCCAGGAACTCGCCCCCCACCCCGCCTCCCCAACTCGTCTCTCCCAAATGCATTGGGGGGAAAATATACGTGGTTCTCCAAAGGGGCAAATGGTTTCTCAGCATGCAGTGAGGTTGGAGATGGGGGTAGAGGGACACAGGGAGTAGAGGAAAAGGGAATGCACAGAATTACTTTCTAGTGGCAGAAGAATAAACAGCTTAAGTTAATAAAGTTGAGGCCGAGGAGAACTATTTGGAGAGTGTGGAGGAAGTCAGGGATTAGGGAGAAAATAGGAGCCCAGCAGCAGGAAATAGTGTGGCAGAGCAGTGGACCTGAAGGGAGAGCAGAGGACGAAGGTTGGAGGGGAGACCTGGCCGGCATGGCAGGGGTGAGAGCGAGGAAGGGGAGGGCTGTGCAGCTCTAAATCACAGCTCTGCTGAAAGCAAGCCACCTCGTATTCATCAAAATCTGTCTTGGGAGCCAAAACCCCTTCCGAAAATGATGCGACCTATTTTAGGATTTGGTTTACTGATGGGGATGCCTTCTTTGTTTGGAGGCATGTGTAGCAGAAATTAGAAAGAAAGAAAAAAAGAGGAGGAGAGAGTGAAGCTCTGGGGTGCAAGGGCAATGCCAGCCCTATGGGGGGGCACCAATTTCCCACAGTCCCTGCCCGTGCACCAGCCCCATCAGCCAGCAGTCGTGGGCACCCCCTTTGACTGGCAGCCCTGGGCGCCGGGTGCGATGCTGACTCGATGACTTTTTGCAACTGTCGAAGAAGCTTAGCAGATAAGCACACAACAGTTTTTATTATTCCAAGAGGCAGAAGACTCGCCTTGGTGAGCGGTAACAAATACGGACATTCACGACCAGGATTAGAACAAACTGCACTGGTGGGCAAGGGCCAAAGGCAGCACGGAGCTGCAGTGTAACCCAAAACCTCCACAGCTGTTTTCATTTTCCTCCCTTCAACACAGTCCCTGTGTGGTACTTCAGGGAGAATTATGAAAGTGGCGTGTAATTCAGAGAAGTAATGTCTTTTTTTTATTATTTTTTTATTTTTTTTTCCTCCCTTCTCTCTCCCTCTCTTTTTCTTGGAGTAATGAAAATTGCTGTGGTAGATCGTTTTGGATTCAAGGGAAATATCGGACTCTATTTTCCACGGGTGAGTTAGATAACAATAGGTTGGAGCGGGTGCCGCGTTTGAAAGGCCCCACTGCTCTCACTGCCACTCTCCATGGCTCCCCAGCCCCTGCGCAGCGGGTGGGCAGCGGAGCAGCATTTTCCCCCTGGCCGGTTTAAATCCTAGTTTTAAGGGAAAAAAATATTTAAAAGGAAGATGGAAAAAGCTTAGAAATCCTGGGCATCGTGCAGATGAATGCAGTGGCTTCAGAGACATTGGTGGCCTGAAAGGGACTGGTTGCTTTCGTTCCAGTACAAAGCCTGGTCTGTACAAATTCCCGTGCCGGCTCCCACCAGGGTTTTGATGGGAATCGTTTAAAAAGCGTGAGACCACATCCTCTACTGTATCCTGATGATTTAGACCAGCCTGGAGGATGCTCTACCTACAAGACAAAAAGATTATTTTCTTTCTGGAGGTCAAATCCTCTCCTCATCTAACACCCTTTGGTTTGCTAGGATTAGGCCAGCAAGGAGTTTGGCCCTCTCTTGTTTTTAAACAGAAGTGATGGCATCTTGGTTCCTCTGTCCCGTGAATATTGCTGGTATAGTTTTCCAAAATAATATTCATTTTCTTATTGAAATCTCTTAATTTCATATGTACCAAAAATCAGAAAAAAATCTTATATTCAGTCAGCAAAAATGTTTTGTTTAATGTATTTTAAGATGTTTCCTTTCAATTTTGCTGTTATTTTTTTAAAATATTATTTTTAATTGAAGATATTTTAAGCCAGCAGAAGATACATCTTATCAAAATATTTTGTTCCAGAATTATCCAAGAACTTATTTAAAAAACAATGAAACAAATATTGAAAAATTGATTTTTTTCATCTTTCCCTAATCTTATTCTGTAAAAAAAACAAACCCTAAACTAAGTAGTGTTTTAAAAAAAATCCTGAACAAACCAATCCCCAAAACCACCCTCGATTCTACTCCAAGAAATATTTTGCCTTTAGTGAGTATCAGAAAGATGTGCTGAAAGGTTATATTTCTCGCCTGAAATGGTTGGGATTGTTCAAAAACCTTAGATAGCTGTTGCATCTTGTTATCAAATTCTGTTGGTTTTTCCTTTAATGGCTTTCACATTATTTTTATTCAACAAGAAAATTCCAGTGAGCGACTGGAAACACGTGCGTACCCTGACACATCTGCACATACCATAATAGACACATGAATTTAATGCTCAGTTGATTCAATGCAGGGAGTGGAATTTAGTGTCAAGTCAATTAAAATATCCTGTTCCCACCCTCTTCTTTTTTTTTTTCCTCCCCTCCCTGAAGTATTTATCAGGATGGCTGCATGGGAGGTATGTGGTGTGGAAGTTGTGGGAGTCCTCGGCGTGCTCCGCTCATGACGTGGTGTTTGTGCAGCACAGCAGTAAATGTCCTTGTTCTGCTGCTGTAACCCGTATTAAAATTACCACAACTGCACTAATGCAACGAGGCTTCAACAGAGCTCTGCTGTGCCGTGGAAAAGAGAAATAGGGATGATAAAAGGGTGGCAGTCACTGCCCTGGATGGGCTTTAGGCCGGGAGGTGAAGCAGTGAACTTGACTGTGTGTGAGCAGGGCAGACGCTCGCTGCAAGTCCCTGCTCCTTTCCTTGGGTGAATCTGGAAGGCTACTGCAACTAAACAAAAAAGCATTAGAAAACAAACTCTTAAGAGCGGCAGACAAATATAGTGTGATAAAGTTGAATGGCTAGTCAGCTGGGGTGTAGGAACACACCACTTTCCATCTTGGTGCGAGTTGTTTTGTTTTTCCCAGATGCTTCTTTGTAGGTTTGTTGCCACCGGGCTGGGGTTATACACTGGCCTCACAAGGACTCTGGGATGAGGGCTGTGGATAGAGTGCCTAGCACTGTCCTGCGGCTGGCAGTAACAGGCAGAATACACAGATCTTTTACTCGCCAATGAGAAGGGGATCTAATGCCAGAATTGTTACAAAAGCAACAGCATCGCTGCAGTCGTTTTAAAATCAGTTTTGGTTTCAATTTGGAAGAGCAGCAGAGCTGCTTTCCTGGGCTGCTGCAATGTCCTTTTCAAGTCAGTGGATTTTCTTCCACTGATGTGTGTGAATTTTTGGGTACAGAAATTTATTATTAACATCTGCATTCAGTACATCAGAAACGATGTGGGGCAAAGTCCAAGTATATTTATAAGGCAAATGTATTTGTATGCTTACATCGTTTTTTTAACCAAGAGGATAAACAGTTGTGATATTTTCTATTGTTTTAGTATTTCTTCCAGTGTAGGCAACCTTTGCAGAACAAAGCGCTCTTTGTAAAACTAAGTCCCTCAGCATGTGAATACTTACACATGTCCTTCGTTGCTTAACTGGAGGCAGGAGGAGTTTAAACCTTGGAGATAAGCATGTATGTGAGTCTTTGCAGAACTCGATGTGATCCTGCACTGTGCCAGTGCAGTGATCCCGGCACACCAAACCATGTCTGGTTCACGTTTGGGGCCAGTCCTGACGTATAATTCATACACGACATTTTATTAACTGGCAAATTTCCCCCTTAACCCGCCCCCACAAATTCTCTAAACTGTGAGGAAGGAATTTGTTGTGCGGTGGCCTCTTCCCCCTATCCTTGCCCATTTTTTTTTATGACTGAGGAAACTCTTTTATTGTACGTGAAATAAAAGTTTGATGTGGTCTGCCATATTTTAATTTACCGTGGTATTAACTACAAAATGTATCCGCTTGCAGAGAGTGGGTCGTGGATTGTGGTCTGGGGTTGATCCAGTGCCTGTTGTGACTTGATGTAGGGCACGGAGGAGAAGATAAGAGCTTCTCTACAGTCTCAGCAGAAATTAATGAGGTGAAGGTGTGAGAACCCTTACTCATCCCCCATGGCAGAGTCTATCATCCCTATAATTTTCCTTGTCCCGTGCAATTACTGCCTCGTAGTGTTGCAGGATTACTGATGTTCTCCAGGGCTGAGGGTGAGAAAGTGACCCTAGGTACCAGCAAGAAGTGAAACTGCCAGGTCAAACTCTGCTCTTCCAGTGGAATAAAGTGCAAAAACCTACATCAACCCCCAGAGGTAGGTGGGGAGAATGTGCCATGGATGACTGCAAGGAGATAGCACAACCGGCCTTTCGCTAATAAATAAATCTGTAGTTCCTCTGAAGGAGGGGAGGCTACATGAGTGACTGGGGTGCTTGTGTGGGGTTTGTGAAGACACAGGCAGTACTGTTGTGCCTCTTCATCTTGGTTTCTTATTCTCTAAACATCGTGGGCTTGCGGTAAACTGCTAACGAAAATCGGATGAAGGGGTCTGGAGAGCCTGAGCGCTGATGGGTCTGTCTCCATGAAGTGCTATAAATAGTCTTTGGGGCTTTGAATACAAAGATCTCTGGCTCCAGAAAACAGAATAAAAGACATGAAAGCATCTGAGATGCAAAATATTAAGGCTCTCACTTTTGAATGATGTTCCTTAACACTGATCCATTGTCATGGAGAAACCCCTTTCTGACCATGGTTAGACAGTGTTAGAGATGGTGCAACTGCCTTTTCTGGGAAAAGAAAAAGTTTTAATGAAGACAGATTTGGGCCATTTCTGCTGTTGCTGGAGTCTGATGCTGCTTTCTGGATGGAGGAAACAAAACCAAGTCCTGAAGGCAAGGACATACAAAAAGGAAAGAGAAGAGAAGAGCAAAGCTAGAAAACATCTTCTTGAGCTGAGTCACAGGGAGGTCTCTGCAATGGAGAGGGGCAGCACCCTGCCTTGCCAGTGCCAGGCAAGCGCAGGCAGGCTATTTAAGGCATTGTTTTTTGTTGCCTTTTCGGTTGCAGGCTTGCAGAAATACAGCTACATAAATAAATACAAGAAGTAATGTAATCTTGGCTGGCTAGATAAGATTGGTTTTTCTGTTTTAATATATAACGGTCTACAGAGAGAGAGGAAATAAGTTACAGAAGGAACAGAGATGTGGGAGAGAAAGAGACAGCAGAAATGGGAATCGGGGCAGCACCTGGCATGTGCCCGGAGCTGATGGAGGAAGAGATATCATCCAGTACTTTCCAGGGGAGTTCTGGTCAGCCCTCAGGATGTGAGGGCTGAAGTGGTGGGGTCTCAGGAGACTTCAGGAAGTGGTAGCACTTGCTCTGGGCAGACAGGGTTTGTCTTCACCTCGCTATTGAGTGATGGGTTCTGCAAAGGGAAGGGTAGGCAAAGAAGGCTCTTTACATTGTTCGTAACGTAATGTTGATTACATTTATTTTTATCCAGCTCTGAAATTGGTTATTTATTCCAGAGTAAGAGAATCCCACTCCAAAGTTTATATTAACATAATTACTCTAAAGTAACTAGTCCACAGTTACGATTTTCATTAAGTTCCCAGGTATGAACAATCTTAAAAATAGATATTCTGGCAAAGATATTAATTATTAAGTATCAAAAAAATCTCAAATGTCTTGTCTGAGCGATATAATAAGTTTAGCACTAAACCTTTACTTTGTTAGTTTAAAATGTGTTCCAGGCAGCACAGGCAGTCTCTACTTTTTGCTCAGGGAAAGTGCTCCAAAACTTTCACCAAGACATTGAGATAAATAAAGAGTGCTGAGGCCATCTCCTCTTTGCTGAAATACTTTGAAGCAACAATCAGGTAAAGAAGATCAAGAGTTGATGGGAAATAATTAGAAGCTGTTAAGCTGGCTGTTACCTGGGCTCATGGATGCAGTGCTGTTCATGTCATTTCACTTTGGAAGGTCAGACTCACCAAAATAATTGCAAGCCAATCTTAGGGGCAATTATTGCTGTAACAAAATATCAGGCCTGCAATTTTCTTCATGGAGGAAAAGAAAAAAATATCATTTTGGCTTTTTGCTGGTAACAGCATTTAATGGCACACAGGCAGTTTTTGAGGCAGATTTTCCCTCCCCCTCCACTCTTTTCCCCTTCAAGTTTCACAGGCTGTGAGGTATCCAGGACTTGTCCTCAGTTGGTTGATGTCTGTGGTAGGGACCAGTCCAAACCCACAATTTTTCTGGCCGTGAACTTAGGTGTGCCCCTTGCTCACTTAAGATGAGATGGTCCAAATGCTCACCTAGATGAAGGTCTAAATGTCTATCATCCATTTTTTCTGTTCGTGCTGCTGAAGGTTAGCGCACCCATGGCTTGAGCTTCCTCATGTGGGAGGAGGTGCTGGTGCTGGCAGTGCCTGCTGGGGACCAGGGCACCATCTTATTGAGGAACCCACCCTGGGCTGTGAAGCAGGTTCAGAACTTGCTTTTTCAGCAATGGCTGGTGGAGGTTGGGCTGAGATGGAGAGGGGTTGAGGTGCCCTTGAGCCCCTGGTGCCCCATCTTGATGGTCTTGTTTGGGTCAGCACCCATTCGGGGGTGGCCTGTCCCCTGGAGGTGACATGGGGTTGTGTGGAGTGAGGTCAGTACATGAGAACAACCACTTTGTCAGTGTCACTATTGTTGTATCGCATTACCCACATCACAGGGAAAGTTTTAAAAGCTGAGCATTCGCTGTGCATGTGCAGGAGCTGCTTCTAAAACATAAATAGTATGGCCATTAACTGGGGCTTTTTGTTTTTTGTTGTTGTTGCTTAAAGACAGTTTGTACTATGTAGTCAATGTTTTTCAAATTAAACCATTATTTATCCAGAGGTAGCCAAAAATGTAGCCGAAAAACCACCTCTGATTATTTTTGACCTCTCTAAGGCTAATAATCTGCTAAAACGTCTTTAAACCATCTTAAAGAAAACAGAAACACCACTGCTGACAACTCACATACCTACTTTTTAATGCAGTGTTATTTTAAATGGCTGCGTTTATAAACCTCTAAAGACTGAGGTTTGTAATAGAAATGCTGACAGATCCTTAACACTCCATCCCATAATAACAAAGTTTTGAGAAAGAATGGGGCTGTGGACACCACTGTCCCTGTTCTGGCACTGGAAGTTTCTTCCCTTCTTACTGATTTAACTCATGTAGCCAGAAAACTGGTTTTCCTGTGAATTTGGGATGAGCACTGAATCAAGATGGTAGGGCCCAGACGTTATGGGATGGCCAAGAAAATCAGCTCTTCCTGCACCACAGGCTGGAACACCAGCCTCTGGCACACGCTTACCCCATACCTGCTGCCCGGAGAGGAGTGCTTAAACCAGAAGAGGTCTTCAGAAAGGAGGAACCAGACAGAACTTTTCCTTCTACATCCCTACCACAAAAAAACCCTAAGAAACAGGAGTTGAAGTGACAGGAGGGTGATTTGAGGGGCTCTGCACAAAATGGACCACAACCCCAGCTGGTGCACATCAACCTCTGTGGTCTTCTGCCATCCTATAGCCTGACACGGGGAGTTTAGGGAAAGACATTAAGCACGCAACACTGCAGCATCTGTCAGGGACGGGTGGCTTTTCAGACTCACTACCCACATAAGAAGCTCCTTATGCGCATCCGGGTGGATATCTTTTTCCTGCTCCCTGGCCTGTAAAACTCCCTGAAGGGGAAGAAACGCTAAATGAGATTTATGTCCTCAGAAAGCAACGTGATAATTTGTGCTGTGCAGCGGAGAGGGAATGCTGCCATATCATCATTAAATTAAGATGTGCAGGCCAGATGTGAAATCTTGATAACGGGCTTTATAAGGGCAGTGCGGCTCGGCTTGTGGTTAGCTTCACAGGCAGGGCAAGGAGAGCTGCAGGCAGCACAGAACGCCTCCGTGTCCTCAAGTCATTATCTGGCTCTGATCGTGGGTGTATTTGATCTTTGCACCCTGTGATCTCGCCTTTGCTCATCCTTGTCTCCCATAAAGAGCACCCACGTACTGTGGAATGTCCAGGCTGCCTAGTAACACGGAGGGTGTGTTTTCGTCCATCCTACCACCATCAGGCTGTTTCTGAGGGCGTTCCTTGGGAAGAAGGGGTTTCAAATGTTATTTTTCTTTCATTTTATTTTTAAATCTGGTCATCCTGTTCTGCCTCTTTTCCTCCACTGAACTGATAGACACACTCAGAGTTTCTGTTGTATTTACTGGGACTTCTAACACCGTAAAGGCAGAGGCTCAGAAAAGGCAAGCAGGTATCTTCATAACTCTTGTCCACATTCTCTGAGCATCACAGTCTCAAAATTTTGCTAAGTCGAGTTGCTCTCAGGGAGAAGAGTCAGGTACTTACAGCACAATGCCTTTTCTATGCAAAACCCCAGGAAAAGGGGCAAATTTCCCTAGGCCAGAGGCAGACCCCTGGGCTGCTCCTCCAGCAGCGTGCCCAGGTCATGGTTCACACTTAGGAACCAGCCCTCCCTGCTGCATCCAGTGGCTCCCACCTTGATATCCTGCGTGTTTCCACTGAGAACCTTTCGATCTAGTCTGGGTTTTGATGAGCAGAGTGTGGCATAGATCAGGACAGACCAAATGCTTTCGAAACTGGAGTGTTTTACACCCTATGTTTTCCCATGAAATGTAAAGCAGACTCAAAGGCTGCAAATGAGCCCTTGGGTTTGTTTGTTTGGGGCTTTACAATGAAGGGAGCGGCAAAAGATAATGAATTAGCTACCAAAAAAAAAAAAAAAAGGCAAAAAACCCAAAAATGACAGAAAAGAGGCTTAGGAGGGTTAAGACACTGGAAGAATTCATTGAGATATTAACTCGTGTCATTCCCCTACCTGCAAGGAAAGCACAGCAGTGGCAGACCTGCTTGTGAAACCCACAACGTTGGGCCAAATCAGGAGCAAACCTATACATCAACAGGATTTAAATGCAAGTTCTTCCCTTATGGTAACCCTTTCAGCACTGAAGGACAGGGAGCTGCTTTTAGCTTTTTTTCCTGTAAACAGTGTTATCACAGTTCCTGGCGTGTGATGCCAAGCTCTAATTTTAAGGATCTTGTTGATAATTTTGCAAAGTTTTCGGCAGCAGGGCTGTATTTTTGACTGTGTCTTTGGCTTGGCTCGCCACATTCAACCAGCTGGGATCACTGTGTATGTGTGTGTGGTCAAATTTACTGTGAACCGATTAGGATATTAAACCAAATGAAATAAACATGTAAATCTTAAAAACCATCTTGGAGTTGAGGTTTACTTCTATAGAAAGAATACAGATGGAAAAAGTAACGTAAAATTAAAGACATTCCTAATGGCAGGCTTTTTTTTTTGTTGCTGCTATTTTATTTTCAAGGAAAATAAATAGAAGGAAAATAATTTCAAGGACAATAAATAGAAATTACACTTTTTATAGGAAAGGTCCTGTGTCTCTGAGGAAAATGTTGTGTGGTAGAGAAAAGCTTGTTTTAAATAATTGTATCGCTATATGTATTTTTGTTCTCCACCATGTGATTGAATATATTTAGTCAGGCAGGGAGAAACTAGGAAGCTTTTATTGATCTTATTTTTCATCTTTTCGTCACCAAAATTCATCAGCTACAGCCTTAGCTGGCTAAAGGCAAAACCACCCCATAGATTTCAGCAGACTGACAGGGATCTGATATGACCTAATCTAATCGATCTGTGGATGAGAAAAGCTTTTCTTTTCATGCCAGTTTGTTTGCTTAGCAAAAATGTGACTCTGAGAATGGCAGAGACCACCAGGAATAAAGGAAATATCCTTGGAAAAGCAAGTCCAGTTTTCTTTCGCTTTTATGGGTGGCCTGTTAATGATTCAGATTTAATGAAGGGATTGGATTTTCAGTAGGACAACTTTATTAGAATATTAATTATTCATGATTCCTCGTACTCTGTAGACGACGTCTTCTGCCTGGCAAAAATTTGAAACTTTGAGTCTGGCTTTATTCTGCTTCTGAAAAGGAAGTCCTAAACTTTCAAGTTTCTGTTTAAAGGAGGCTTCTAAGTCCCTTTTCATCTAGTTGTTATTTTTTAGCTTATTTTAAATTTTTTTTTTTTTAAAAAGAAAATAAAAATATGCTGTTTGATTTTATTTTTTTAACTATTCAGTGTATTGTATATTATATAAAGAGTAGATATATTTAAAAAGGATAAATAGAGTTTCTTCCAAAAGAAAAGTCAAAACATTTTATTAAAAATTGCTGAAATTAAGGCTTTTAATTTTCTCATGACTTCTACTGTTTTGGCTTCTCCAAAATAAAATTCCAGCTAGGTTTGTTAATAGGCAGATAATCTCCTTGCAGTTCTTATCCATGGATTAAGATTTTCTGGAAATTGATAAAGGCTGAAACTTCTTCCTTTGGTAGCATCTTTCCTTCTGTCTGCTATGCCCCTCAGGGATCTCAAATGGCTTCCAAGATGTGGCTTTTCAAAGCACACCAGTGCTTTCTGTTCTCCCTTGACAGTTTTCTGGGCTGTGGATTTTCCCAGTTACGCCATATTTTGACAAATTTCTGCCTCATTTCTGCTCTCTAATTTTCCTGCCAGACCTTCTACTTGCATCACTGCTGTATGAGAGCCTATTGTATTATTTGTAAAATAAGTTTTTTTAGGTTTTAAAATGAGATCTTTTGCCCTAGAAATGCCAGTGATGGGCTCAGGAGGCAAATTTGGGTCTAGTCTACTGCTTTTTCTTTTCATCTACATGGAAAACCCTCCCTTACTTGTTACCTTGGCACCTTTATTAATATGAGGGTGTGATGGAATTAGAAAAGACTAAATTGCTTTTGTCATATATTGAATAACATAGTCAATGTTTCTAGATTTTTTTTTATTTTTTTTTTTAGGAAAAAAAAAAAGATTGGAGTTCTTCATTTTTAACTATTGTTAATGTTGGGTCCTAAAAAAGCCTGTAAGAGAAGTGCAGAAAATAGATATTAAATTTCATCTTTATGGATATGAGCTTTTTTTATACAAGTTACCTTTTGCAAATCCTTTGAAGAGAATCTATGGATCTGCGGTTTCTAATCTGGTTCCTTCGATGTTCTTGCTGTGTGCTGCCTCATACAGGTGGTTTCAGTCAAAAGGTCATCAATTCTGGCAAATATGTGTTACTAACTAAGTTGCCCTAGATTTACATTTTCTGAGAAATGAAAGTGGGCAGCTCAAATTTTTATTACAACTTTGATACGGATTTTTAATAAGATCACTTAAAAAAAAAGGGAGAATATAAAATTTCTCTTGCTATTTTAGTCTGAAGGAAAATATCCTGGTGTGTCAAAAATGTGTGTGAATTCTCTTTGAGTTATCTTGGACCTTGTACCCAGCCTTTGGTGGTTCTTTTGCCTGTCTCATTTTCTTTAAAAAATATTTTAACACCTGAGATTTCTGCTGCTTAGCGACTGAGATGGTGGTAACTTTTGAACTTTTTGCTATGATAGGTGGAGGGAATTCCTTAAATTACTTTAGTCTTCAAGTCATTTCATCGCTACTGTCTGCCCATCTTAGAAAGATCTTAGGTCTCAGCTACCACAGTCTGAGTCAGGAAAAGGAAAGAAGGCAAAGCCTGCACACTGGGCTTGAAACACACCAATGGCTTAATAGGTCTGAATCCCATTTTCCTTCTGGTATTGATCTACCCATAATGTCCTTTTCATACATGCTTTTTCAAGAGGAATATTTTGAATAAGAGTATTTACATGTGTATGGAGTCTTCAGTGACACTTGCAAATGAAAAATTCAGAATGGTATAATGTAGAGAAAGGATCACATTTTTTTCTGGAGAAAATTAGCTCCCCCTTCCTTCAGCCTCGTATATGAATTCTGCAATCTTGTGACAATTCTGGAGTTGTACCAAACAGTCCCATTTAGTTATTTGGTTTTGTTTTCTTTCCTTCTTTTTCATAATGTCTGTGCTACTTTGTTCTCTGAGAGCCAATTGCACTACATTGATTTTTTCATGAAAAATCAAACACAGGCTTTAACAGGGAAAAATGATAAAACATATTTTAACAACCGAGGGAATCTTGGGGAACTTGATCTCCTGAAATTTCTAGGTTAAACTGATCTGGACACATTTGTATAAGTACCCATCCATCTCTCCAATGAGTCGCATCCCCCAGGGAAGTCTCAAGAGGTGTAGCATGTACTCCGTAAGCCATTTTTGCCAGAACCTGAAGCCCAGTGATGCTAGTTTAGGATTTTGTTACAAACTCCCAATGCAGGTGCACAAGTCAACAGATGCTGACAAATGGATTAATTTAGCCTCGGTCAATGTTATGGTTTTTCATGGGAACACAACAAGCAGAACTGTGTGTGGACTTGGTGCAAGACATGAGGAACAAGGCTATTAAGTCTAAAATAGGCTTTTATATTTTAGGCTTGTTGGTAGCTAAAATTTATGCTGACACCCTGGGTGATCCAGGGCCATGTAAATCAAAAGAGGTGGTTTCTTCCCCAAAGGCCAGGTTTGTGATCTGTGAATGCCCCAGTTTTTTGCTCTTTTGTCATGGGTTCCTCACTTATCAGGCTTGCTCTAGGAGAGGGATGTAAAAATAAGACCTTTGAAATCGTAAGCATCAAGAGTTTCTTTTTTTCTGATTAAACCAAGTGCTGTTTTCACTCTTGTTATGTTGATCAACAAAGTCTTTGGTATTCTCCATTATATATTCAGTATTTAATGGACCAACCAGTCCTCACAGGACTAGAGTTGAAATGCTTGAAGGCTTTCCAATTAAATAAATTGAATACCTGAACAATAATACAAGAATAGTAATTTCATGCAGAGATGTTCCGTGTCAGTCATTTAGATCCAGGTCTGAGCAGATAATCTATCCCATTTTGTTGTTTATCCTCTGTCCTCCCATCTCTCAGTTTTGTAGTCCTGCAGAAGATAATCCTATGATAAATAACAGACCTAAATATGCATAAATACATAGAGAGATCAGACTGTCTTTAGTCTCGAACAGATTTCTATTTCCTCTTTCTCCCCCCAGCTATTTATTCAGATAGATGGGTGTGAAAGAACTTAACATTAATGTATTGTTCTGCAGGAATTACTGAGATTTGTGAAAAACACTCTCCTTGTAATAAAAATTAATTCTTTTCTCAGCCATGTGTGTTATAAATGTATGGAAGTGTGTATTAGGTTATTTCAGGGAATGGCAAAATGGATGAGCCAATGTGGAGAATAAAAATTCCCACTTGTGCAAATCCAGACTCAGTCTTGTGTGGTGTTGGTCAGATCCAGGATGGATTTGCTCCACATCTATTAAAAATTTTATTAAAAAGAATGGCAACAGTTAATAAGGATAACAGAAGCGAGACCACATCTCTGCTTTCCCAGTTACCTCGTAACACATTTAATCCAGGAGGATGCCGTGTCATCCTCTCCTGAAGCACAGGAGCAAAGCAGATCCACGGCAAAGGAAAATGCATGCTAAAAATATCTCTTTTACTGTTCTGCTTTGTACCTTGTGACCCTGCTGGGTACCGTACTCCTGTGGCCTCCGTTGTCTGCTTCTCCACTCCTCATTGTTCTCTCGCAATCTGAGACGATGCACACAGCATGGGTTGATACTGCTCACTGCGTGATGTAATTTAGGTTAAACAGCATCAGTTACACCATCTGGAAAGGGAATAGCTTCTTAATACTTCATCACTGGAGGTCTCAGCTCTCTGCATAAAGTGGTCTTCTGTCAGTGAGGTCTACTGATGGCCTAGAAGCATCTAGCAGGAAGCTGGTAGCTGTGTTTCAGGGTTGGTTTTGTGGGCTTAGGAAAGTTCAGAAGCCCCAAAGCACCACTTTCCTGACCAATGACCATCTGCTTCTCCTGGACTTCACATTTTGAATGTGCTCCTGCTGCCCTGCCTCACCAAGTCCAAATCTTTCTTTCCTCTCTCACCCCCTTGCAGAAATTATTTGAGAGTCCTTGTGTCACTTCATTTCATCAGTAAATTGGGATGGAAAGTTTATAAGACAGGAACAAAAGCAAACAGATTATTACTTTCAGGCAGAACAGGATTTTAAGTGATTTAAATGAGGAGGGCTCCAGGTCCTGGCTCATGCACATTACGCAGATGCTAAAATCATTATCACCACGTAAAAATATATCTATAAGTTTCCACTTTTGCATTTCCTCACTGCAGTGTGCTGTGGGCTGTGTTGCCGTTTTCCACCGATGAGGATGGCCAGCAGCTGTTTCACCTCGCCCTACACTCCCTCCCTAGTCCTTTCCACGGCTCTTTCTGCTGACTCTTGCTCTGCGCTGGGTGCCTGTGGGAGGCCAGGCTGGCCTTTGCTCTCAGGCTCTGTCAACAATTCATCACGCTACCAAGGCTTGAGATGTCCCCACTGAAATAAACCCTGCTCATTTCTGCTTTCCTCTCTCTGTCTTCATGGTGGTTTCTTAGCAGCATTGCTTAACCAATAGACTAAATTAAAGAGTTGTGCAGGGTGTGAGGAGCGGCACCATCCCTAGTTATGGCACCATCCCTAGTTATGGCTATCGTGGTGTGAAAATGGCACATGAAGAGGAGGGGGTTGTTCTGCTGGCTGAAGCAGGCACAGCTGAGGGACCTGGGGGACTGATGAAGCCTTGAATAACTGGTTGGAAAATGATCATGTTTCGCACAGATAATTATTTGCTTAGGGTTGCTTTTTCAGGGATGAGAATATTAAAAATATTCTGCTCTTCCTGCCTTGGTTTTACCTTCATTCTGTCTCTTTATTTCTAAACAACATAGGAGAGAGTAAAGAAATAAGCCTTCTCAGACCTCTTCCTTCCTCTGCTTTTTTTTTTAAATATTTTATTTTTCTCTGAATAGTAAAGAGAGAAAAGAAAGAACACAAAAAAAAATAGGATAAGAAATTCAGGCGGTTTAGTAGTAATTCCAGAACAGCAAAATTAAACTGAATTGTCTCTGTAGCTCTGGTCTCATAGTTCTTGGTATGAAACAAAAGGTGCAACTGCAGCCAATGGATTTGCTTTTCTATAGGTAAGATCACCGTAAATTCAATTTTCAGTAACATGCTTCTGTTTTACCTATAAAGTAATATATGCTGTTAGTCTTGTAAGACACTTAGATCAGGAGCAAGCTGGTGGTGTCCCTGAGGAACTGAAATGTGTTAGGACACTCTTGAGTTGGAAAGGATGACAATATTTTAAAAACCTTTTGTGAAAAAAAATGTGCAGTATTGCTTGGAGCAAGTTCACTGCCTGGGAAAACTCTCATATTTCACAGCTCTCTAATGAATCCTCCTACCACAGCCTGTCAAAATCTATGGTAAAAGTAACACACATAGAGAATTTCTCTCTCTAAAGATAGAAACAATGCCTGGAAAGGAATTCTTTCATCGTGATTTTAAAGATGGTTTTAATTACCTGGGCAAACACCCATTTAAAGGTAGCTGGTTTATCACCTAACAGTACTGCTGAAGAAGGCGCTGTCACACATCTGTGAAGCCACTGGTGGAACATCTTGCTAAGCACAGATTTGTGATTTGCACTCATGCATGACTTGCAGGGATATTCTTCCATGAAGACATGAAGAAAAACAAGGGTAATGTATTGTCGCACACGTTTGTGGCAGATGTATGATATACCTCTTTGCCACACCTAAAACAGTACCTTAGGAGTTACTAAAATCAGATCAACTTTTATTTTTCATTTACCAACCCTGTATTTCATTGAACAGAAGCTTTCTGTTAAACTGAAACAGATGATGTTTTAAACTAATACTAATTGATTCCATTCCTGGAGTTCACAGTGGTAGCAAGTAAAATAGCTCCCTGACCCTGCCGGTAAATTCAGATTTCAGACTGTGCAGTGTGTTTTGGCTTCTTTTTTTTCTTTTGCAATGTCCACACAACCTTGTGTTGGCTCTCAGCATCACCCACTGACACACCATGCTGCTTGAAGCAGAGCGGGTCGGATTGGGATGCAGGAGGCGCAGGTCAGGTTCCCAGCCCCATCGCGGAGTCCTTGCGGAGCCTTGTGGGAGCCACTTCCTCAGTGCTGGAGTTCCCCTTCAGTGGAGTAAAGAATAAATATTCACTGCCTCATACAAATGTAGGATGGAATCCACTGGTGATTATGAGTGTCTTTGTTACAGTGAGGCCTGTGCAGAAGTCACCTCATAGATCTCATAATAAATGAGATTCCCTGATCTACAAGGAAGGGAATCAGGTGTAATTTCTTCTTTTCTCTGCTTCTGTTAATATACCCTATGGTCAATAGTTCAAAAAATACTACCCAAATCCTCTCAAAAGTGTAAGTTTTGAGGATGCTTGCCTTTCTCTGCAGAAAAGACCTATCATTCATTCAGCCAATCGTGTCATAAAAATGTGAAGGATAGTGGTGGGAGCAAAATCTCCTTGTATTATTAAGGTAGGAAAGTTGAATGTCTCATGCTGAGACCAAGTGCTGTGCATTTATGATGCAGTCTTTAAAATCAGTGTCCCTCCAAAAGCCCTTGCACTGGTGTGCAGGGTGGGCAGTCTTCCACTGACCCCTCATTCCCAGTCTGGCTGTGGGCTAACAGGGAGGGCCAGCCCCATCCCTCTGCAGAGCTTTTAGGATGTTGCTGGACCACCCTGTATTGAACAGCTTCTCTTTTAGAAGCTAGTCATGATCTGGGACAGCAGGACAAAATACAGAACTTAACACTATAGAAGCTGAGGGTTCACTAGGAACTGTCTGGCTGCCTGTCCATGCATCCCTGAATCTTTCCATGTACATCCAAACTGGTAGTAATGTGTCTGCCTTCTATTGCAAACCATACACTCTTGAAGCTGTCGATATGTCCAGCTCTCCAAGCAGGGCTCTTTAATGGAAACGTTGACAGCTTACTAGGAGCTCTGATGTCAAAACTCGTGTCTCTGGAATAGTGTTGGGTATTTTTTTAACTATGCAGATTGAAACAGTTAAATGCTGGAATCAAGCATGACTGGCTATTTGTGACAAATATAAAGCAGATCTTAGCCCAGGAGATCGCTTTGAAAAGCCTTGCTTTTGTTAATGTTACAAATGAATCCCCAAATTATTCTTCAATCCAAAAAGGGACAAAGCCATCTTTCCTTCATGTCCTCAACTGCACTCTACTGCCATACACACTTTCTAACTCACAGCCTCAGGATCTACTTAAATTGATTTCTATATCAAAGGCTGAAGGTTTCAATTAAAGATGTTCAATGAAAGAAGAAAAAAGCCTGGCCTTATATAAGACAGGTTTGAAAGAAAATGTTGGGACCGCGATGGGAGCATCTGTTGTTGCAGGTATCATGCATCTGTGGTGATTTCCTCTACTTGAGGAGTATGTGGGGGAAAGACACTTTGCCTCTTAGAAATGCAAAGGGGCTTGTCTTCGGCCATGAAGGGGTTGTGTTCTGCTCATTAGAGGAACCAAGTACCTTTCCTCAGGGAAACAAGTGACTTCTGCTGACCATGGGACTGACTTTCCCAGAGGACTGAAGGGACTATTTCATCCCTGTGGGTCCATAGGAGTGGGATGCTGCTGGGCAAGGCTTGATGGGAAGCGCCACGGGGATCAGTCAGGGAAGCACCAGGGCATGTTGTTGCATGTTTTCATGCCACTCAACACCAGCCCCATCACTCGGAGTCCTCCCTTAGCCTCATGGCTGCCTGAGCTCCTGCCACAGAGAAGGGGAAGAGCCTTTCTGTTGGGTAATGAGGGAGCTTGGGTGATTACAGCCCCACCAGCCGTGTCCAAAGCTGTGCGGCACAAATCCTATTGAAAGTGTCCTAATTATATTATAACTTTACAGGCAATTAACTTCCCCTCTTCCACATGCAGAGATTTCATTGACAAGCCAGTTCTATTTCTCTGATGCTCCCTTTGTGTTTGCTTTTGTTCTTTTTCCAGGATGGGGTGGGGTCCAGATCAGGCCCTTTGGTATTAAATATGTCTGGATAGAAAGTCCCCAAATGGATCAAAACAATCTTGATCAATGGAAAGTTTTTGACATGGAGCTGGATTTTATAGTATGCATGTGTGCCTGTAGTGTTTCTCCTGTGCACCATTCAAATAGAGGGTTCATTTCACTTTAAGATCATAAAAAATAGAGTTATTTAATAGGGCCCTTGGTTGGGTAATTACGAAGCGAAGGAAAAGCAGACAATCCACCTAGGGGGTGTGTGTGTTTTTTCTTCAGTGGTGTTAAATACTATTTGGATTATTCACTGAATAAACATTAAATAATGTAATTTGGAAACTAGGTCCCATTAGGGATTTAAATGTGTAGTCTGTCACTGGTAAAGGATTAAGATATTACTGTATTAATGTAATATCAAAAGCTCTGGATTTCTTCTGTGTTGCTTAAGTGGTTTCTGATCAAACATGTCCTAGTAGTTTGTTTTTTTTAATTGCTTATTTCATGCTGTAATGAAAGAGAGGATGGATACAGCACAGTGGTTTATTTTGCCTGTTTAGCCTGAAACTCTACAAAACAGAGCCTGTAGTCTAATTGGCCGTAGTCTGAGATTGAAGGAACTTGGTAGACGCAGACCTTCACCTTTGTTTGCAAAAAGCCCATCATGCTTTGGCATTGTAAAACTCCTTTTCACTGCATCTCCCTCCTCTGCTCCTGTTCCCCCAGTGCCAGATCAGTGATGCTTTATGCTTTTGACACTTGTGCTACGTTTCATTTTAGTGGTTTCTTGGGACAAGGTGCTTCTACAAACAATGATGAGTAGATAAGGATTTTCAGAGATTCACAGGCTTCTGGGTCTGACTCAATCCAATATTGAGGCCAAGCCTGGAAGGGAAATTGAGAGGCACTGGATGACATTCCAGAAGTTTCAGGACCTTTTTGGCTTACAGCCCATTTTGGAAGAGTCTTGTATGAGTTCAGTGTATGAGGTTATTTCTATCCCTATTCAGAAGTATACAGCAGGTTAACTGTGTTTATGCTGTTAGAGGTAGAAAATACAGTTTGATTTTGCAATAAGTCCCAGCATTTACAGCCTGGGGGTTTTCCACTGACCAGCAAGTCCTAGATGTCTACAACAGAGTCACCAGAAACAGGCCTATGCTAAAATGAGCTCCTGGGTTCACAGAATCACAGAATCACAGAATCTAAGGGGTTGGAAGGGACCTCGAAAGATCATCTAGTCCACCCCCCCTGACAGAGCAGGGTCATCTAGAGTCCATCACACAGGAACGCATCCAGGCGGGTTTTGAATGTCTCCAGTGAAGGAGACTCCACAACCTCTCTGGGCAGCCTGTTCCAGTGCTCTGGTTTAAAAATGGGTTTAAAAATGCTTTCTTCTATTTTGTGTTTATTCAGTTCACCTGAAATGACCATTGCTATCCACTAGGAAAACCCCCACAGCAGATATTTTGGCAAGGAGTCCAGAGACAGGAGCGTATCAAACCCTTCTTAAGCAACCCCTTAATGATTTGAGCGCTTTGGATGCCTTTTCAAGTGAAAGACACTTTACTGCTGAAGGAGGGTGAAAGTGTGGGTTTGGCAAGTTGGATTGGCTTTCATCCTCTCAGGACCTGGGCTGAGGAGTGTGTTACCAGGGCAAATATAAAAGAGCATGTGAGAAAAGAAAATATAAAATTATACTAGAAAAAGGATCAAGACACCGATATCATTGGAGCCTCTAAACGAGTTGTAATGATGGTGTTTTGTGAAACAGAGAGAAGGTACTGAGATTTATTCGGCTATGCTTTTAAGTGAAGACAGCTAAGCACAAAACATGTCCATCACAGAAGCATTTCTTCATGAAATTGCTTTTTTTCTGAACTGAGCACATCCTGTTGGCTTCTGAAGAAATACAAGGCTTAAAATAAAATGTATGTGTTTGTTTAAGCTGTGTCAGTGGTGAATCTAACTCAACAGTTCATCCAAGACAAAAAAAAATGTGCTCTAAATCTGTACACAATCAAGCCTTTTATTTTTGATAACTAGTCACTGTTTATTGTAATATACAGTAATCTTTTAAAAGGAACAAGAGTGTTGCTGCTCACTGGGTCAATTCCAAGTACTGCAAATGGAGCAGGAACTCAAGTTGATGAAATTTGCAAACAAATCCCCATGGAATCCTGTCCATTAAAAATTATCTCTGAATTAGATATTACAAACAGTACTGAAAAACAGTCTGTAGCTATTGTCTTGAAAGTCCTTGGTGTAATAAAAAATTCACATTTTCTATAAATAAGGAGAAAAAAACAGAGTTGCTGGAAAACACTTCAGTTCACCTAATTGGAAAATATAATTCAAATATTCATAATGATTCCTTTTAAAAAGGGACAAAAAGAACATTCTTGAATATTATTTTGGAAGCAGGCCAAAATATGCACTTGTCGTTACTATGGCAATAAGTGAAAAGCAGAGAAAAAACCCACCAACAACAGCAAAAAAACTCCAGGCTTGAAAGCAACTTGCCATGTATGAATTATTTTTATGATCACAAACCCCTCGCAGCAGCCAATTTACTGAGTATAAGTGATCTAATTGAGGGCAATCGTTGTCAGAGGGACCAAAAATATACTAAGCCTCCATTTTCATATTAAAATGCCATGCCTTGGTTTAACATTTCCAAGTGGTTATTTTAGTCCTTTTTTAAAAAACAAAAGCCTGTTGAGGATAGGGTAACTCTGTTGACCAGTATATTATTGAACTTGTTTATCTCTGGGAAATGGGACCACCTGATCTCAATAGAGTTTTTCTTTTTTTGTTTTTTTNCTGAATAGCCTGGAAACAGAGGGACACTTTCCCCGTTGAAGTCTGGTGTAATTTCCCCTTGAATGGGCTCTCATGATAAGAACAGGGGTCACTGGATGGGATGGTATGCAATAAAGCTTGTGATTGCATGGTTCTTCATCATCACAAAACAGCCCAACACTCTGCTTTATGATAGCACAATTGGCGCACACAATGGCTTGGGTAGAAAGCTAGAGAAACAGAGAGACGGGTATAGATACTAAGATGGAGATATCAGTCAAGCGATTGTCCCTCTTGGTGTGTTTCAAGTGCTGAAATGTACAAGTGGCTGAGAACAGGGTCCCCAAACATTACACTGAAAAGCAGTGAATGAATAAAGAGGGATGGCAGGAGTGGATGAATCTTGCCTATAGAATGCACCTTTGTGGTCAAATGTATAAGATAATATATAGCAGCTGTGTTATAAGCCAGCAAAGGGAATTGAACTTACAAAGCACGGGCTTTGAATAGCTTCCCTTGTGGGAACACCAAAAGTTTAAGAGGTGGAGGAGGGCTTATTGCTGGCTAACGCCCACGCTTAATAATAGTTGTCTTGCATGCTGTGGAACCTACCCATGGGGCCAGTTCCTAAAGTCCTTATTTACTGCCCCTAAGTGGGAGCTTTGATTGAGTAAAGGCTGAGTAAAACCTGGAGAGAGACTTGGGAATTGGATGTATGTGAAGTTGGTTACAGCAAACCAGCATTTAGAGGGTCCAGTGCTGGAAGGACTTGCAGTCCCCATGGGCTTAAATGGGAGCTCCAGGGACTTAACAAATAGTGGAACTTTTTAATGTTAATACCAAAAGATGGAAACATTTGCTCTCATTTCTTCTTTCCAAAATTTTTATTAAAAACAAACCAGGGCACCAAAAAACACGCCTTTGGCTTTTCAGGAAAAATCTCCCCTTTCCTTCTCCCCCTCTTCCCCCCCAGTTCCATTAATCAGTGATAAATACTTTTTAATGAACTCAGTCAGTTCAGTGTGCGTCTTGGCCCCACTAATAATTAGGAATTGCCATCTAGTGATGCAGAATGAAAATCTTACAGCATTTTTGTTTCGTAAATCTCCATTCTAACCTTCCTGGCAATATTCTGTAAGTGGTGAGGGTGGGAGTGAGGTCAAGGGAAGGGTCTGTTAGAAGAGGAGTTACAATAACTCCTGAGAGGAGTTAAAATACTCTGCCTTTGAGTCAAATAGTGAGATATTCATAAAGGACTAGCTGCTTTTCAAGATAAACAATAGAGGAGAAAAAATAGCAATGGAACATACTTCTTTCACACCAAGGTCATTGACAACAAAGTTTTTAAAGTATGTATGGTATATGGGCTTTTGTTCTGAGCAAATTTGATAGCAATAGATTTCTACAAAGATTATCTGAAAACTCTTCAGCTTCAGAAGTGAGCTGATAGAAAGGGTTTGTCCTGGACTAATCTCAAGACCAAAAATAAGGTCTTGCACATAAGCACGGAATAATCAGATGGCTATATCCTACTAATTGCTGTACATAAAAAGGGATTGCAAGTGTTAAAATATGTCTCCTTTATGTAAAATCTGGTCATGTACTAGTAAAGATGTTCTGTGTTCAGTGATCTACCAACCTGCGAAGTACCTGATTGAATCTTCCAATTTGTCTTACAGCACAGTGGTATCTGTAGCTCTTCTACATATCTACAAGTGGATGTAGCTGTAACAGCATATTTCTAGTTCCTAGTCCTCTTTGCTGGCCTTTAGGAGAAAATATCTTTCTGGTATAGGAAGTATGGGCTACTGTTTTGCTATTATCATTTTTGATTGAGTAAAATGTTCATGAATGCACAGAAATAGTTTAAAGAGGTTGATTTCTCATTTGGTTCTGAGGTCCTCCAATAGTTGTTCACCCTTCTGGAGAAGAACTTCTTAGTGTAGTTTTGGATTCTGTGTCAAAGATTTGTTTCATTCATGGGTATCTTTGTTCTGGTCATCACCTTTTTGCTCGGCTGAACTTTGATATGGTAAGATGTCAAGATAGGAAAAGTGTTGCCTAAGGTAGAAAAGAGCATTTCCAATACAAAATTATTATCAGACAGCCTGAAGCAACTTCTTTTGGGGTCATATATATTTGAAACAAATGACCCATAAGCTCCAAAACCTGCAGGTGTTTTGGGAGTAGAAGAGATGATGTTTACTCTGTTCTTTACCACATCTGTAGCAAGTTCTGCTTACAGTACAGCTGCTAATTGGCAGCTGGAGTGTAGGTTTTGAAGAGTCCCTCTCAGGTATCAATAGTTCTTGTGTTGAGCAGGAAAGTAACTCTCCATGTCCTTCCTGATGTCCTCATGGGACCCTGGTAAAAATAGGCTAGATCTTAGTAACTTTTGTGCATCCCTCATGGGGCAAAACCTGAATTCCTCAGGCAACATCTTGCTGCAGAGGAACACAGGGAAGGTGCTAGCACAGGGGAAATTTCCTGGTGCCCAGAATGCTAGGAGCTTCTAGGAGAGGTGGACATGAAGTTAGGGGAGTGCATAGTTTGTTGGGCTCAGACTGTGGCTTTCACTGGAATACCTGGGAGAACATGACGATGGATTTTTTTAAGTGATGATCATGTTGTCAAGGATCTTGACAGTTTTGATGCTTTTTACTTTGTAATCATAAAGGGACATCTAAAAAACTCACCTTGATTTCCCTTGGTTGAGGAGGGAATTCTTAGACTGCTCATTGTTGTTTATCTGCTGTTCTGTAGCTGAAGAAAAATAATTAGTTCTTCTAGCAAAAGGAAGAGTTTTTTTTGATCTCAGTGAAAAGTGTTACGGAAAACACTTCTTTAGATGAAGGGGAAATTTTATATGATACAATATAATAATTTTCCTAGTCACATGTCATTGGGCAGCATTCATTTGCAGCAATTCTTTTCCAATCACAGTTGATTGAAATAGATTTCTGAAAACATACCAAAGTAAAAAGAAACAATAGTGCCCCACAACACATACAGTGTCGTAGGTTTTGAAAAATACTGCGGTCTGGATAACTTGTGTGCTTACCTCTTTCCGTACATTTGTTCTCTGTGGACCTGGTCCAGAGCTGACATGGCAAAGTTGACTCCCACCACACAGGTTGTGTTCACAGCATCTTGTGAAGTCAGAGCACATTACACTGATTCCTTTACCTCAGAGGGGTGTTGTCAAAGCAAATTTCTGCCAATGCAACGTTCTGAAAATGAACAGTTCTGAAAATTTTGTTTTCCAAGACAGCCTGTGGCCAACCCAAGCCAGAAAACCTTCATACTTCCTCAAAGCACAGAAGGACTTTGGACCAGAGTCTGAGTATGATTCAGTGGAGAAATTGCTACTGGACATGAATTGCTGCTCATTTGTGTTTTCTAGAGACAAGCTTCAACTCTGAAAGCTGGCTTCAGACTTAAAATTTTTTTAAAAAGGAGAGCATTTATATCCAAATCAGTGCCTGATTATTCTCAAGTTCTTTGTCATTTTTACTGTGGTAGAAATTAATTATGACAGGAGGACTTTGATCCTGTGGAAGACAATCCTTAAAACATCATCAGTGTGATGATATATGTAATCAATGACCATGCTGCAAAGTAATAGAATAAATACAGATGCACATATACGCGTACAAACAGCATATTTGACTTCATGTATCATATATATTTTGTACTTAGAATGTTTATCTAAACTTGAATCTTGAATAATACAAATAGCCACAAAAGTAAGTTTCTCAGAAATATTTAGTTTCAAAAGAGCCGTTTGTCCAAAAAAATTAGGACAAGCAACGAAAAAGGTACTTTGACCTACATGGACTGAATGCAAGAGGAACCATTGCTGGAGAAAGCAATTTGAATGGAAGATTTTTGGGGATGATATAAAATAAGAGCAGAGGAAGAAAATATGGAACAAACCAAATGAAAACGTCCGCTTGGGAGAGCAAAGTGCTGCCAGCCAGACCACACTTCTGGCCAGACATCATCTTAAATAGATTATTCAAACAAATATTAATTTGAGTTGCTAGGATGGAATATCTGGTTTAACTGTTAGAAAGCACGGCATTAATGTGCAAGCCAGTGATTAATAACAAATGTACTCCCACAGAACAAAATGTAAAAAGAAGGAATGTCGTACGAAACACTTGCAAGGAGTTGGATGTGCTTTCTCCAAAGGCTTTCAAAGCCAGCCCAGGACTCACAAACTGTGTGGTCACACTAGGTTTGTCTCAGTGCTGGCAACCTATCTGAGGCTGGGAGCATCACCAAAATAGCCATTTTAACTGGCTTGGTGACTAGGAAATCCAGTCTTCTGCTTCCTAACTTGTCAGGATCTCAGACTGAAGGGGAGAAAAGGCAAGCAAGAGAAAAAAGACATAAGAGGAGGGAAAAGATGCCTCATGATAGAAGGTGAGTGTGAAGGATAAAAACAGTACCCCTTTAGGTAAATATTAATTTTTCACAAAACTTCCAGGCACTGGCTTTTGAACACCAGTTTATGGTCAGAGGACGCAAAAGTAGCTTCAGCCAAGGGACAAGGTTAGATTGTTGGTAGCATTAGAGACTTTATTCAGCCCTTGCTCTCTAGGTATCAAAATTTGCTGCTCAGACACCTAGAGGTGACTTTTTTAGTCCTCATGAGTGATGCAGCCTACTTGAAGAATCTAAATTCTCCGGGGAGGTGATTGAAGTTTCTATGTCATATCTGCTTTTGACTCCTTACTCCAAATTACCAGATGTTCTTTCACACTAGGGTTAATCTGGGACAGTTGATTAGCATAAATTCCAAGTGAGGCTCCAGTTGGCACCTTTGGACCTGCAGGAAAACCCCTCAACCACTCTGCCATTCTTTCCTTGCTGAGGAAGAGAAAAAGTACCACTGGGTGCTCACTGACCTAGTCCTAAGACCTCAGACTGGGTGGCAGGAGCTAGCAGAAACTCATCAAATCCTTCCCCAGCCTCACAATGTGGAACTCTTCTCCCTCTTGCTCTGGCCATTAAATTTCCTGTGTGTTTTCTGAGGGAGACAGATCATCTTTGTCACTAAAGTGGAACCATCAAGCAGGCTGGTGAGTACTGGGTCAAGAAAAATTAAGCACCACCCAAATTACCAAGTCTGTGTGTGCAGCAACAAAGAAAACCCTCTTTCCAAACAGAGGCCCCCTTTCAAAGCAAAATCCCTCAGTAGGGGCATTCAGAATGAAAAGAGCATTTTAGGTAATGGTCCTTAGAGGGAAATGTGTCTCTTTGAACGTAGAGCATTCCCCCTGGGCTTACCTGATGCTCCCAATTTTTCTCCCTCCCAATAAAAGATCTGAGCAGCTTCACATGTGAGCTTAAAAGAAGGGAGCTGATGGAATAAGCTCAAGAGACACCATGTTGTTTTTCTACGTGATGTTTTATCTGAAGAGTCCAAAAAAGATATCCAAGTATTTTTTTTTATTTTTTTAAGCTGGAAAGAAACCTCGATTGTATTTCAGTTCCTTTAATTATTTTGTCTAGCAGTGAGATCAAAGGCCTAGGTCTCAAAAGGAATCAATCCTGGGCCAAGCACTCCAAAGTGGGTGCTCCAAGTTCATAAAAAAATACCATATTTAGTCATCTAACTTAGTCTGCTATTCAGAAATGCTTGGGCCTGCTGCTCCCTAGCCAGACGTTGTAAGCTGCCCCAAGATTATCAGATGACATGTGCTGAATGAGTACCAAGTACTTATGAGCCTTTTTTCTGTGGGTTTATTTGGGGTAGTCCTAGATAATCCTGCGGGGTGGCTGTTTTCTGTTTTTCGGCATCAACTAAGTCTCTTTCTGGTCAGGTCTCTGTAGGGGTGGATGTGAGTGAAGGGTTGGAAGGAGGTAGGGGAAACAACAATTTCCTCTGTCCGCTCTGATACAGCTCCACTTGCCGATGTGGTGATGCAGTTTTCAGATAATGCTTTTATCTGGCTCACTTTTCTATACCTCCTCTGTCCCTGCATTTGTTATTCTTTGTGAGCATGAATAAGTGGGGCCTCTGGGGGGGACCTTGCAGAAGGATAATACTGTTAGCAATAGTTTAGGAAATGGAGGTTCACAGAACTGAGGCCAACTTCCCAATATACAAAGTAGTCCTTATAGATTGTAGACGGGGTTTGCTATGGGGCTGACCATGGGGTTGTGCACTGAACTTCAGGCTGCCACACTTGAAAGGGTGGGTGTGTACGACTCACTAAGGCTATTCAGGAAATCGATAGCAGAGTAGAAATACAAAAATTCCAGTCTCCAGACTCCCATTCCTGTAAAACAGGCCATAAATCTAATGCCAAAATCACCACTATCCATCACAAAGAGCTTATCTCTCAAGTGGCGCATGTTATAAGGACGGCTGCCCTAGAAAGGAAGCAAAGGAGCTAAACTACTCCTATTTGGGATCCAGTATTCCAGTCTCCTTCCCATCCCAGATCTCTTCCCACTGGTTTGGGTATTTCCGAGCTCCCTATTTTTTCTGTAGCCATCACTGGCCACAGTAATTTCCATTTTATATCTGTATCTCCAGGAGGCCTGGAACCTGTACTGCTCCTTCACCACATATTTCATGTCATGCTCCTTCTGGAAACCCCATGGGTTTTGCAATACTTAGGCATCAGCCGTCAGTCTGTAGTGTAATGAATCCCCTGCAGCACTTGCTTCCCTAAGTGGCTGTCTACAAATCCATCATATTTGGCCCATATTTTAAGACTTAATTTAAAGTGGAGACAGGAGGACTCTAGTCTGTGCACCACGATTGACATGGGTAATGCCCAATAGTGGCTGAAAGGAGTCTCTCTGCACCTTCTCTATGGGCTTGTGGAGGCTCGTTGAAACCTAGATGATGAGCCTGATGGTAAAAAAGCTCTCCCCTGGGGATGGTTGTTTGGCTGTGGGGAGTGGAGCCATCTTCATTTGTCACCTGCAGAGCTGAGGTTGTCCCCACGTTCTGATGGTACAGAGCAAGAGGGGAAACATGGCTCCATAAGCTCCAAACTTTCTTCAACTTCCTTCTTGTGTGCCTCAAAACACTGTAGGGTATGGGCATGATCTCCACAATCTGGGAGATGGTGCTATCCAGCTGCCAGCAGCCCCACAACCCTTGGAGGAGCTGTGGGCAATGGTTAGGACTGATTTGGGCTCCCTGTTAAAGGTAGCCGTGGTGGCAGATGCAGTTACTGCCCTCACAGTTTGGAGCAGCAGACCCTTCCCCAGAGGCATCCTGCAGCAGATCTGTCCTGCCTGATGTATTAATTGATATCACCATTGTTGACGTTACAGTGCCGAGCAGCAAGCTCTGGTGGTATAAAAGCCAACAAGTCTCCTGTCCACTGACCTCTGCTGGAAGGAGCACAGCATCCAGGGAAGGGCTGGAACCAGAGTTTGGTTCCAGGTACATGGGCAGGTACCAAAGACCTTCGCCTGCTCTAGTGGCAGGATGAGAAGCCTTGGCTTAGACCCCAAAGAAGGCAGCTTTTGCAGGTGTAAAACTTCCCAGTTTCAGTAAGAACATCCATATAAATCGGTGTCCATGGTCTAGCCTGGTGGTGATAGCTGATAGCTCATTGAGCCATGCTAATAAAACACCATCCTAGTATGTATGAGCTACTTGACGCTGTAATGACTTCCTTGCAGCACTTTCTTCTCAGCCTTCCTGCTGCATGCTGTGCTGTCCACAAAGGATGTTCTTGCAGTTTTAACTCCAGGCTGAGACACTGGGGATATGCTGTATCTGGATGTCTTTGGGAAACTCTTCTGCCATTCTATGCTCTGCTAGCTCAGTGCTGAAGTTTCTTACCTCCTGGTTTGTAAGACTTAATCAGTATTTTCCTCTCTTTCCTTCTCATCCCAGATGTTTCTGCATCTATTTAGTCTGCAAGTTGTTCAGGCCAGCTCTGCTTCTCAATAAGACACAGTGATGTTTTGAGCATGCCTGGGTCATCTCAGGTCTCCTGTGTTACTTTTGATGATGATGGACTGGGTTTTGATGTACCTTGTGACACTGGGAATCTGTGGTAATCCAGCTCCTGTGCTAAGCAACTATTTCTGTTCTCTGTTCCCCCGGGTGCAACAGTAAATTAGAAGTTCTTTGAAGCAAGGGCAGTCTTTCAAATAAACATCAGTAAAATACCCAGCACATGGGTCTGAGAGACATTCTTAGGCTTTAGTAGGTACAAGTATTTTATTAATACTGGCAATATTAAGAGGATAAAAATAACAGAAATAATAATAATAGCCACAACCTAACACCAAACCACTCTGTCATTTTGAAGCCAAATAACTTTAAAAGAATCCCCCTTTTAATGTTTATTTGAAACATGTTTCACTTTTGTTAAACTGCGGCTTATTTAGATTTCAAGATTCTCAATTTTTTATTTCAAAATTTTGTGGATTGATAGTTTGAAAAAAAGTATGGAGAAAGGTGAATGCTTTATTTTCAAAATCTAAAATTTCACTAAAATCTGGAAAGATGATGTCCAGCTCTGTTCTCTGCTTGAACATTTTTATGTGTAGGATTTGAATGCTGTGTGCTTAGTGTGAGAGCTAACATTTCAAATGCTAAAAAAATTTCTCTTTGTTCCAGAATGTACATTCTCAGTCCATTTCTTTCTATGATAACTGCACCCCAGGGTTTCTCTTAGCAAAGCTAAGAGCCCCACATGCACACAAATTTTGCTTACTAGCAGGAAGAGAGAGTGGTCATGTGTATGTGACTTTTTCAGGATCGCTGAGATTGAGTACGTGTGCTATAACACATTAAGTGATGCAAGAGTTAGAGTCTGTCCAATTGCTTTTCTTCAGACACTGGAGTTGTGCTCTGCATCTCAATTTGTACCAGTGTAGTGGCTGATGTTATTGCTGTGCCATTTTGTCCTGAGCTGTAACTCATGCCTAAACTTCCCAGGTGGCTAGACTTCTGCTTCTTGGGTGTTTCAACCAAAGCTCGCACAGCAGGGACCCAGTCTATGTCTGAAGCCTCTCATCGCCTAAAGATTGTTCTAGCTAATAAAAGAGGAAGGAAATATCCCAAAGAGGCTGGGAACATTTATGACAACCTACAATGTTCAATGGATAGTTGTGTGAAAGTGTTACTGCTCTGGTTAAATACTGGTACCTTCTGAACCACTTGGATAAGTGTCACTGAAGAGGTTATAACCTAGTAGAGAGATGTTGCTCTAGTGATCATTGCTACAATAACAACTGAACCTTCAGCATCTTCCAGAAAATATTCTTTCTCCCCATTGGTTTGTTACGAACATATGAAGCTAAGACTAACATAAATGTTGTGTTTCCATATTTGAGGGTGTCTTTTACTCTATTCTGTTGTATTCTTGAGAGAGCTTTAATCATCTATTCTCTCTGCCTTCCTCTTCTTTTTGTATAATTACCACTATTCAAGTAAATCACTTACTGCAAGTAAATAGATTCCTCTCAAGATCCTGAGCTGCAATTTTCTCATGTGGAGGGCAATGGGTTTCCACCTTACTTCTAATTCAAGTCTGTGACGCTGTATTTTCATTTTCCTTCAGCACCCATTGACCGAAACTTGTTGAAATTAATTGTGCAGCACCGATTTCATGTCACAGAAATATGAAGCAGAAATATTCATCAGTTTATTAAAAATCCAGCAAATGTCAGAGTATTACCAGCCCTAATTAATATGCTTTTAAATTCTCTGCCCTGGGCCCTCCAGTCTTTTATTTTGTTTAAACTGAAGCTTGACATTTTCAGTCAGCGCATTATTGTCTAACAGCGGGAGAGTGAAAGCTATACCCCTTTCCTTAAACACACCAGGCTGTGGAATGTGCTCTGTCTCGCTCCCATTCCCCTTCCATTTGTTAGGTACTGGACACAAGACCCTGGCTCTGTTTGAAGGATCACTTTCCTTTGGACTAAAAGGAGTCAAGCCTCAAACCTTCCCTGTAGCCAGAGCCCAGAAGCTGAATTTTAGGGATTCAGGAACAGCTATGGGTAAAATCCGTTAGTGCTGTCAGGAAGGAATTTTTTTCTGTACTAAAACACCAATACCAAAGATTTATTTGTTCCAAATTTTTTTAAACTTACCCCATAAATCTTAACCAAAAAAATTGAACAAAATTCCCGGGTGATAGCAACGGATGCTTCTGTCAATAAAAATGGACACAAGACAGCATGAATATTTTCATGTCCACTCACAAAATATTTTTGATAGGAGCAATTTGAATTTCTCTAAAATTGTCCAATCACACTGTTGTGCGGTCCTCACTTGGCATCTCTATTCCATGTCCTGTACTGTTCTCCATATTTACCTTCCAACTCCAATTTTCCCTGGCTTTTCTTCCTGCATTGGGTGATGTTTGAAGAAGTCTCCACTGCTTCCATCTAGCTGGAGATCTTTCTCATAATGAAAATTTGTTCAAGCTCCTTTCCCTCCTGAGATGGACACCATTGATCCAGCACTACTAAACCTCCCCAAATGTTTTTCAGCTTTGCTGTAGCTTTCCATAATCCATCCCCTTTTGTCTAACCTGACTCTAACACAGTGAAATTTGATGAGATTGTCATCGTTCCTCTGTCCATGTGCCTGTCTGTCTCCCCATGCATAACGCCTATATGGCCCCCACCAGCACACTGCTGAGCTGCCTCATACACTCAGTGCCTCACAGCCACATTAAAGGACTTGCTTCCGACAAAGCAAAAATGTGATGGTGGAGACTGACTTTCTGGACCGTGGGCGAACCACATAACCACAAAACCACCCCTCCTGACACTCTGTTGTGTCTCTGCTTATCATCACACAGGTGAGCATGGACCACATCCATTGTGGCCCTGCATGGCTCTCCCTAGCATGTTCCATGCCACATCAAGGACTCTGTAGTTTTGGGGGCGACAGAAAGGAAGTCTGGACCATGTAGCATCAGCCTGTTCAGTGAGTAGTGGGGCTTCAGGAGGCGTATGTCTTGCAGCTTTGTGTCTTGTGGTTGAGGCACTGTGGGCTTCTTCTGCACCACAGTTTCTCTTGAGAATCTTAGTATTTTGTGGGGTCAGACAGGTTGAAAATCTTACTCTGTCTGCCTGGTCATTTTGTATTTCTGGACAAACTGTTGAATGTGGCGATGTGCAACACTGAACAGTGTTTAAACAGCAGTCAGCTAAAAGGTTCACTGATGATTTAAAGAGTGGGAGATAGCTCCCTTCTCACAAAAAGATAGCTTCGCAGATTTCTCATTTCAGAGGAAAGGAGTATTTTTCTTATGCTAATGGTCTCATCTACATAGTTTACTTGTACTCTGTGGTTCCTGGAAGCAACATACCTTATTATGCTTCTCTAGCAACGTAAGGTACTGAATCAAAAAACCCAGAATCTGAAAACACTGAATTTTGGGGTTCCTGAAATCCAGATATGAATTTATCACCTTGTGCTCCTTTCTAGTAACAAACCACAAGTGCTAAAATTTACCTTCATGGTTACAGTCATCCCCTCCATTAGTTTGGCCTTTGTGCATTGCGTCCTTGGATGGCTGGTTCTTTGAGGATGACAAGAAATCAGCTCCTCTCTTTATCGTCAGCAGTGCTCAGCAAAACAAGGCTCCCAACTTCTAAACCCATCCGAAAAGAGAAATACAGTTTAAATATTCCTTGTCTAGGGGGTTTGATTCAGCCAGCTCTGGGAAAACCCATCTTGTTCCCTTCTTTCTGCTAATGTTGGATTGGGTTGTTTCTCTTCCTTCTTTCTTCTCTTGGATGAGGAATGGCTTCCTTTCCCCAAGAACCTGGGATCTCCCAGATCTTGCTTTCCCAGTCAATGTGAAGCTCATGACACCAGGAAAGTGCTGTTTCTTGCACAGCAGTGCTCTGGAACAAAAAAAAAAAAAAGGAAAATAAAGTATCCAGTTGTCAATCCCACCTTCTCTGTCAGCCTGTACATAAGCTGATAAATGCTTTCAGGAGACACAGTGTCCTTGTTTACTGCTACTCTGAGTACTTAAATCAGGGCTTGTAAGCAAATATCACCAATGGTTTCACTGCAAAAACCATCTTGAGAAACCCACTGAACATTTGGTTAACATGGCAGAGAGAAACTCATCCCCAAGCTTAGCCAAGAGATGAGTCATTTCCACCACTGCCTGGGACAGGAGGAGAGTTTACTTAGTGTAGCCCCATTTGATGGTTTTCTGCTTTGTGAGTCATCGGGGCTTTCTTTTCAGATGGTCACTAACTGACAGTGGCTTTGCTGACAAGTGGGCTGCGTGCAAGGGAGAGGTGGCCCTCGCCATGAGCAGCTGGCTTTCTCCTCTGCCTCCTCAGAGCAAGGGAGCCTGAGCTAGAAAGCCCTGTGCAATAGTCTTGTCACACATCTGGTGGTAGATGTGGGATTTATGAAGGGATGGCAACTTGCTTATTTAAGTCAACCATGGTTTTAGACATGTAATCCCTCCGCGCTGTGATTGGTCCCCCTCCAGCTCCATCTGGTCCTACAGCATGCGGACCTGAATGACACATGGGAATAGCCTGCAAACCAGATGCTTAACATTTATTTTTAGTGATGAATAAACTTTGTAAGCATCTCATTATATAGTCGCCTGGCCTAATTAGTAACATTCAGACAAGCATTAATCTGCAAAAGTGCTTAGCGATGCTGGGAGTACTCTTCTTTGTAGAGTGAGGGAGGGAGGACATTAGTGGAAACAAATAAATGGCTGGGGCTTTGGTGGGGTCTAGTTAGGTGTTCCAGGAGTTTTCAATGAAATGGGTCATTCTGAGTGCATTCACTTACAAAAGTGAATTTGATTTTGGCCTTATGATTTGTGTCATCATCCTGAAAAGAACAGACCATCAAACAATTTGCATTAATCTACCGTGACATTTGTTGTTCCCCCTGCTGCCCTCATCGTGCTGCTTTGAACATGTGAACAGGGAGCTAAGGTCCAAACTGAATCACCAGCTCTTCAGGCTCTTGGTCCTACCCCAATGTCAGCAAGCCCAACAGTCCCTCACACCTAGGCCTCACTGTGTCATATCTTGTGCCTGTGAATGAAACCTGGACCCTGTGAGAAGCTCCATGCAAGCCAAGCCCTGGTGTCACCACACAACCAATCTTTCAGGATGGTGTCCCTCTTGAATGTCCATCAAACCAAAGGTTTCCCATGCTGTTGGATAGAAGATTAATACCCTGTTATCTTTTGCTGAAGAAAAGTCTATATTACAGTAGATCCACAGGCCTGCAATGTACACAGCCAGAGTTATTCTGAGAAGTAAAGCAATAACTCTAATGTGAGACAGAAGACATAACAAGCAAGTGGAAATTTTTACATAAAAGAAAATATCTGAAACTACAACAGATATTAATGAACTGAGAAAACAGACAGATGTACTTTAGGGATTTGAGTGATACCTGGAAGCATGTTTTATTTTATTTTGTTCATATTTTTACATCTGGCACTTTCACCATATTAATGATTTAAGGAATAATTATTGTAAGGTTGAGTTTCCTTTTAAAAACTTTCAGTGTTCCATCCTGGAATTCATTCCAGATGCTGGTAACTAAAACTGAAGAAACATGCTTCAAAATGATAGTCTTCTCCAAGTTAGGATGACAGCAAAATATGTAAACGACCAATGGCTCTTCTAGCCGCTTGGTTCTTTATGAGCTATCTGATTCCCTTCCAGTTTGTTTAAAATTTTTACCATGCAGATGTTCCTTTGGGTGACCAATTTTTATAGTTTTGAAAAGATTATATCAGTTTTCCATGGTATTGTGTTACTGTATTTCTTGGATTTTTTTATAGCACTTGAAAGGCTAATTTCTTAATCAGACATTACTAGTGGAATGTAGAAAGAGAGGTTAAAAAGCCAAACTGGCATTGAGAATTAAACACAGGTTCGTAATAATATGAAAGGAAAACAAAAAGCATCAACTCGAGGATGTTGTTATTGAATGAAAGTTGAGAAAACTGCTAGGAACATGCATTTTTTATTATTATCAAAGGTGTTAAAATATATACATAGCATATGTTTGGCACTGAATTGTTGTTACACAGTTCTGTATTATTCAGCTGTCTTGGATAAAAACTATCACTTTGATACTGGAAAATTATTATGAAAATGTTAGTTTTGGGCCTACTAGTAAAAAGCAAAGATTGTCTTGCATGCCAGTAAGGTTTCAGTGGAGGGTTTGCACTGTTTCCAGAAACCATCTTTGGCAACCACCAAGTTTCACCTCTGTCAACAAGTCTGCATAACATTTTGTCCTTCTTTATCCTTGTCAGGAGAGATGATGGGGCAACAGGAGATTTGAGTTGGCTTCACACCCTGAAATTCAGAGACAGGTTTCAAACACCACTTTAGGATTATAAGTAGCAGCTGAAACAGGGTTTATGAAATACTGGCACAAAGATTAAGAAATACTCAGAAAGAAAGAAAGAAAAGAAGTCCCACTATGGGATTATTCTGTTTTGTTTCAAGGCGAGCATGAATGCTGTTATATTGACACGCAACTTACGTAGGTGCATGGCTTGGGTTTGGTTCAGTGCTACCATGACCACAACAGCCAGAGCAGATACAAGTTTGTTGTTTGCATTTTTTTTTAACTGTTCCTAAACTCCAGGTTTTTCCAGGTCTAGGTTTTGAGCTGGGCTCATCCCTCCAACAGGTAGACTGTTTCCAAATTATTTTGAACTGTATCTTATTTCTGGAAGCTTAAGATTCAAAATGTGCCGCCTGTTTCCTGCAGAGTAGTTTCCATTGAGTCATATTATGTTCATGGGAACAAAATAACAAACTAGAACTGTGTTAGTTTATAATATTGTGTAAATGTTACGTAACTTGGCTTCTGAGAGTTTTCTTTGCCTTCTTCTGGAGCCCTGGAAGTTGGCCACAGCTGGAGGCAGGACGCTGAGCCGGTTGTGTTGGTGCTCCAGCTAGTGTAGCAATTCCTCTGAAGCCAAGGCAGGGACTCCGGCTCACGTGACCGGCATTAAATCATCAAGCTTAGGGTCAGGCATAAGTTTTTCATCAGATGACAGAGGCTGGGACCTGTCACCTCTTCTTTGTCTTCAGTTGCAGCACAGAGCACAGCCCGCTGCTGAGGATCACCTGGGAATTAACACCTAACACATTCCCGTGCTGTTTGCAGGGCCCCTAGGCATCACAGTGCCTGTAATCTTTCCTGCTCTCCTCCTGTTTTATGTTGTAATTTGTGGCTTTGGGTCTTTTCTGCAGCTTGTTTTAAGTCTGTTACAAGTTTAGGGGAAATGTTTTGCAGCTTCCTCTGTGTGTATGTGGGGGGAAACAGGAGCAGAAGTGCTGTATATCCTACATCTCCATCACTTTTGCAGTTGCAGGGGACTTGATCTCATTTTTCTCCTCTGTTCCTAGGTAGAGATGTATTTTGCAGCAGAAAATGAATTGGTGTGATTCAGAAATATTGATCTTTGTCGTGATAGGGGCTTAGTGCTTGGTGCATGTGAAAACGCATGTGAAAAACCAAGGGCACACTCTGCTCATTGGATTAGGGGTGAGGACAAGTGCTCAGGCATGGTGGTTTTTCTAAAACAGTGAGAAACAGCTTTACCATCTTCTTCCTGTCCCTTGCTCTTCAAAACACTTCTTAGTGTTGTTGCCCAAAGATCTCAGTCTGATATCCCATGCAAAGGATTTTGGAGCAGAGGTGGTGTTTGGACTTAAGGAGGCGTAAGACTTCCCGGTGGAGCACCTGCCCAGAGTGGGGCTAGCAGTAACCAAGGTTACCAAGTGCCTCGTTTCCACCACTAACAAATCAGTGCACACAAAACACTGTAAGCCAAACCACAGGTTGCAAACCAGATTTTCTTCCAAAATTCATCAGTAACTCAAGTTGGCATTTTCTTTTCAACACATTTTATTTCTCAAACTCTTGGGGAGGCAGCTATCTGGACTTCAGCTTGGCAGCCTTTGGAGTCAGAGCAGCTGCCTGACCTCAGATGCAAGTCCCAAAGGCTGTACCTGCCTAAACCTGTGTACTGAGCAGGAGTGATGCTGAGAAGGCTGTTAAGAGCTGAACTTTATCCAATACAATTAGGAATAAATCAAGCACATCTGAGCCTTCCAACAAGCTTGATCAAAACATCACACATCTCTTTCCTCAGCTGTTGTCTTCCACTCCTTTTCCTCCCACTCAGCCTGAATTAAGTGAAGCCATCCATTGGTTCACACGAGGAAGAAGGCTGTGCAGTTTCAATGCCAGACATATGGTCTCTTTCGAAATTTACCTGTAACTGACTTGTTTGTTATGAAAAAATACTATTAATGTTATGATCAATGTGAAGTAAAATAAATAGACCATAGAGAACACAGACCCTGGGACCTCTGCTACTCAAGCAAGAGGATGTTCCAACTAGATATGCTGTAGGAGAAGGGCAACAAGGGCATGTTTCCTCTGATCTCTCTGAATTTGAGGGGTGGTAGCTTGATAGATTAGGCATAGATCTAACTCTCTGAAAAGTGTTTGCAGATACCCGAATGGTATTTTTCGTTGCTGGGACTACATCTTAGACCTGGCACTTTCGTTCTGTTCTCTGCTATTAAGATTTCCATGCATTTATGCCAGGGTAGAATTGACCTTTTGCTGTGCTCATCTGTATTGCAAGCATGCTGTTCTCTGAGGGAAAAGAAATGGAGACACTTTAGGTGGCATTTTGTTTCCTACACAACAGCCATTTAAGTGAGAAATCTAGGGGCTGACTTAAGAAAAGGCAGTGAAGAAAAATTCGGGTATTTATACAAATGTGAAGTATCTTGCAAGAAAAAAATTAATTGGAAATTAATGTAATTTTCTCAAAAATCCAAAATAATTTGTATTGAAAAGGTTATTAGGGTTGAGAAAATAAACATTTCCTGTTGTGGTTTCTGCAAAATATTTCCAGTGGCAGTTGGGTATTACCTTAGAGTCATCTATAATTTGTGTTCCCTAAGGAAATATTTCTGTGATTACATATAGGGCTGGAAGTTACACTAAGTATGTCTCTCCTGGATCAATGCGCCCTGGAAAACTTTATCTTCATTAGTTACAGCCTCTGTCATTCCAGTGCTCTGAAGAATACATTTAAAGTATCAAGCGTGGTCATTATAATGCAATAGGAAATAGTCTAATAAATTATCTGTCCTGTTATTGTTTCTAGGACAAATATTGGATGTAGGGAAGATTTATTAGATGGATATATTTGTGAATTTATCTTATAAATTAAATTTTTTGGAAACTGGGTCCATTCTTCACACCAAGACCCCACAAGGATTTAATTAAAGGCCTATTAGTCAAACTAATTCCTGACATGACATAGGTTTGCATTACACAAACATATTTGACTTTCCAAACATGCTTGCAAGATTTGGCATTTTGCTGAGAGATACCTATTGATAAACTTAATTGGGAGAAATTACCAAAAAGAAATGCTGGCTTTCACTTGACATACAAATTACCTTGTATTACTGGTGCCTGAGAAAAAAAACAACATACTTTAGAACAATCTACTGCTATAAAATCACTTCTACTAAGACAGATGCAGAGTATTGGAAATGACCCTTTATTTAGAGAGCAAAAAGACGATGCCCACGCACACTTCCAAACCACACCCAAATTTTGAAGATATAACATGGGTGTGGAAAATTAGTCCATGCTATAATGTAGCTAAAGCAGAACAGCAAGAGAAGTGTAGCACCGCTGGCTGCAGCACGGGCCTGGGGTTTGGGACATTGGAGCTTCCCTCCTGCTTCTGTTCTTTCCATATGACATTGGGATCTAAGCCAGGGTCTAAGCCATTTGGATCTTGCTTAGGACCTTGTGATTGCATCTTTCCAGGGCTGTAGGGAAACCAGGCTTGAACTGAATCTTTCATCACTCTCTTAGATGCAGACAACATTGGTCATGATATCTCCATGGGACAATTGCAGGAATAATTGTGCTATTCCGTACCCACCTGTAGAATAGGGATAACCAGTATTTCCAGCTGCTTTTCTCTGTGTGGGTTTTAGAACAGAGACTAGGGAAAGGTGAAGCCATAACGGGGTTTCTGTCTCAGCTTTGCTTCTGTACGGATGCAGTTAGGGATGGGTGTCGGTGGACTGAGAATGAGCTAGCTGTTGGAAGTCAGAGCTGACGGAGGTTAATAGGAACAAACATAATCAAAACCCTTCTCTTTTTTGTCGGGGAGCTTTGTATACTGTGACTGGACATTGCTGAGCCTGGTTTAGGTTTAGGCATAGCTGATCTGCCTTGGGGTGTATTCCAGTGCTGGCTTCTTTGACTCTATTAAATGTTTTCACACAAGTTCTACAGCGACTGCTGATATATCATATCTCAGCTAATTCGGCAGACACCTTGGTACAATTAGTAAGAAGATATTCCCCTATCACATCCAAAACGAAGCTTATTGTACAGCTTCTTGGCACAGAAGATATTTTTCTAACCTCTTACTCCAGAGCCATAGAGGTAGAATTCATCAGATTAACATTTTAGCTTTGCGGCTTCATCAGAAGAGGCTTTTGCTGCCTGCATCTCCCAAAAGGACAGCGATCCCCTTCTAACAACTGTGTATTGGCTCGCAAGCACATCAGTCAGACTTTAAAGGCAGCTTTGCTCTTACCAAGGTCATAAATAAGGATGGATTGCTGCATCATTTCCCATCTACAACCCAAGGCCATATCTATGAGTTCAAGTCAGGCTGCTTCAGTTTGGGAGGGTATGACACAGGCAGAGGAAACAAACCTTGCCCTCCCACTGCAGGCACACACAGATTGCACCGTCGGTGGGCAAAGGTGCCCCATGTCACCTGTGATTTGGTTCAGGCCTGCCCTGGTAACAAACTGCTTCTGGAGGAGGATGGCTCTGAGCCAGCACATTCGGCTGGGTGGTTTTCAATTAAAAATTAATGAAAAATCTTTCTACAACCGTTCTCAGTGTTCAGTAAAAGTATGGCTTGATTTTTTACACATGTATCTGAAGATACTTTAAAAACCTAGGATTTTTATCTGAACTATTTTTTCCCTTTAACAAAATCTATATTTTTGAAAACTATACATTGTAGTTTTGAGATTTTTTTGGTGGACAAAGAAATCAAAGCCCTGCTCTTGTCCTGAATCCTTAAAACCCTAATCTTAACATCTGTGGAATTTTGTATTTAATTCCACTTTTTTTTTCTATTCACACCAAGAAGAACAGGACTGACATTAAATATATATATATATAGGCTAAATTTATGCCTAGGGTGCTACAAAACCTGTTGGTGAGCCTTCAGTATGGAAAATGTATAGGAAGAGAAGTGGAAACTGGCAAGAAATATCATGACCTTAGAGAGCTACAGGGATGAATAAAGTCATTTACCACACTCTTAGCCCTTCCCTGGACAAAATAATTCCAGTTAATTCCCCCTGTCAGACAAAGAGATTAGCCTCATCTCCTTCAGTAGGGCCAAAAAAAGGTGAGGACTGGAATATGACTGTCACAAGTAGCCTGGGTAGATGAGAAGAAGTAAAAGAACTAATGGCACATCTCTGCCTAGAAATGGGGAATTCAGTGTTTCTTTCAGGCCTGATTTAAGGCAGAAGAGGGAAGCAGATGATGTTGGCTCTTGTCCTGGCAGTGATGGTGAAAGTGGAGGCTGTTTCAAGCCCTGCAGCCCTCTGTGAGAAACTAAAGGAAATTTCTCTGCAGACTTTAATGGAAAATGTTCTCTGCTTTTCAGTCTCATTCTTGCTGAAAGTGGAAAATTATTCTAGAAATTAAACTTCAATAGAAAACAGGATTTTTGAAACTTTGAACTCGTCCGTTTTCCAGGAAACCCTTCATTAATAGCCAACATTATTAGAGAGGACAGATGAGTCAGGAAAACCTCAAGACATTTTAAACATGAGTTAGCAAAAAGTGAAAAAGAAATTGTGTAAGAAATTGATAGAACTTATTTTTTTATCTGCTTGCTAAATGGCAACAATATAGAAGATTTGAGCCAATATGAATCACCCTTTCCAACCCAGAACACAAGACTAAATTCTCCTCCCATCCCACTGGGTGACACTCCTTTGCAGTCACCTGTGCTGGGCCAGTTCACACCAGCTCACTATTTGGCCCTAAATCTCATACTAACATGGGGTTTGACCTTAATCTCTCCCTGCACCCTGGCCAGTTTAAGAGGAGGGCTTAAGGAGATTATAGCAATCACAAAATCAAGGCAGAATTCATACCATGTGGTTGCAGTGCAACTTGACCTACAGTGTACTGGAAAGAAAATTATACCTTAGTAAAGCTAATAAAAGCAAAAGAGCTTATCCGTTTCTTTATTTTAACCTGGCTTCAGTTCAGGAACTAGAATTCATGCAAGTTAGAATGCATTCAAGTCTCAGGCTTAACTAGAATTCATCCTCCTAATCTCCTTTCTGAAGGGTCCTCAATGAAATGCCTCAGAAGAGCTCTAAATACCATTACTGTAACAGTCCTAGGTTCTACTGTCATGTCCACCAGTTGTCAGTTCTTCATCTCAAGACTTGTAGAGGTTAAGGTGCTGCTGCAGAATGAGAGAGGTCTTCACACCAGCAGCCTGGGGGACTCAAAATGCTAAGGGAAATACTCTGATTTCAAAAAACACTCAAGCATCTTTAGGATCACAATAATTTTTCATCTTCGATGTTGTTCATCCTTTCTTAGGAATTGATTTTGGGGATTAAAATATTTCTCTGTCCTTTGCCAGATACTTGTGTCATAAATGTTACTGGTTTTTTGTCCTGGGGATAACCTACTGAATTTGTGACTTCCAATTTTCCTCCTCATTTTCACTGTCATGAATATTGTGAAAGATACTGCCAGGGTCTTGAGGGCAGCACTATTGCAAGTCTGTGTTGAAGACTGGTCTGGGT
Source organism: Aegotheles bennettii (assembly GCA_013398125.1). Classification (NCBI taxonomy): domain Eukaryota; kingdom Metazoa; phylum Chordata; class Aves; order Caprimulgiformes; family Aegothelidae; genus Aegotheles; species Aegotheles bennettii. The sequence continues at coordinate 179,749 of VZRW01000433.1, forward strand.
ATCCCAGAGAAAGATTGTTCCTTCCAAACTCCTTCAGAAATACCAATCAATGTTGCCATCTGGAGGACACACAGCTTTACAGTAGACCCTGTTTCCATTTTATGCTGCTGCTGTGATACCCTCATCATGAAAGCCCAGCACACCACAAACAGTTGTTACTCTGCTTTTCATGTCCCAGATTTTCTTCAGTTCCTTCTGCAACTGATTATATTTGTTAGTCTTTTTTTTCTAGGTTCCATGAAGCCTATCATTATTGTATTACTTTTACATCTGAGAAATTGTTACTATTATCATTATTAAATAATAACAACCATATCTGATATCTCATTTTGATGGAAACACAAAAAACCCAACCCAAATCCTGTGTTTCCTTTACCAAAGACTTCTGGTGTCTTGGAAAAAGCATTTCCTCTCAAAGCGAGGTCCATGAGCACTGCGGGCTCAGAGCAGGCAGAGCTCTGGCTCCCTCTCTTTAGGAAAGTCAAATAGCAGATTTCTCACAAAACTGGATCATGGATATAAAGCGCTGAGACAGAAAGGGGTTTTACACTGATCAATTTTACACATTAATTTGAAATATTCCTAGAGATAGGATATCCCCTCATCGAATGTATAGATATTAGATGCCAAACATCATCTAGACTGCTTCTATAACCTGTATGGTGAGCGTGGTGTCTCCATAGAATGGTTCATCTGACCTAGCTCGACATCTGCTGTAGGAAGGAATAGAAAGCTCTCCAGACAGGCAAATGTTTCTCCACTGACTTTAGAGGAAGGGTCTAAAGGAGTCTTTTTGAATAGATGTTTAATTTTTAGATAGTTAAAGGTAATTGTGGTGAACACACATGGCTGCCAAAGTTGGTTAAAGCATTTAGATATCTTGAGACACTGATATCACTAATCTAGACCAAGGCAGATCCTCCCTCTTCTGGGCTGAGATAGTGAATCCTTCACAATATAAAGATAGTATTAACCATTATAATTCTAGAACTTTTGTCATTGATTTTGTAATGATTTTATAAATAGCCTCAAGTGTGAAAGAGGTAACCCCAGCGTGTCTGTGTTTCATACCTGGTACTCCAAAGAAATTCACTACTGTGGTTCACCAGGGATTATAGTAACTTGTATCACAGAAGAGATTCTGCAGCCCTCCCCCAGTATTCAGCTGATATTCCAATTTATGCTGAAACCTATTACAATAACTAAAAATAACTGCTATGGATTTTCTGCTTCTGAACTTCTTTCTCTTCACTCAGGCTATTTCATGTCTGACACAAAGTCCATTGCTCCAAGAGGAGCTTCCTTCTGACCTCCACCAACCCTGGATGTGGGCCTGTTTCCCTTTCTTGTGCTTTGGTTGAGATTGGGTTGAGGAGATGTGGTTGGTGTGACCATTCCAGCCCATTGGCTCTGAATTAATTAACTCCTGACAGCATTTTGAGTAAGCACCTTTTAAGAAAGACACTAAATCTAAAGCACCACAAGTTACTTGAGCATTATTAGGAACAGATAACAGTGCTGGAAATGTCCATCAGAGATAATCTTTATCCACTTCCTGCCCCAAGCATGGTCCAAGTCTGCCTAAGCCTCTTGGTCAGACGTTTGTTTAACCTGTTCTTAATGGCCCTTACTTTCAGAGATCCCACCACCTCCCCAGACAACCTCTCCCAGTCTTTCACGGTCCTTCCTGTTTAAAAGAGCTGTTCTTTTCCCCTAATATCTTATCCAAACTCTTTTTCTGTGGTATCAGCCGATCACTTCTCATCTTATCCTCCACTGACACAAAGTTAGGAATTGTAGAGTCAAGAAAATCGATCAGTGATTTTTCTTTACTGATTGAGACAGACACATCAAACACAGTTGTCAGCATCAATTTGGGCAGCACAGATGGCCCCTCTTCACACATCAGTCAGCCCAGAAAGTGATTTCTGGTTCAGAGTGGAAACAACGTCCCCAAGTTGTTGTATCCTGTGAGATCCCTGGGATAATAGCTTCCAGCATCCTACACCACCATGTGCATACTTCAGTGTGCCAAAGCTCCCATGACCGGAGGGTAATAACTCGAGTAGACAGTGGCTGAGGATGGATATTGCAAGGTTCAGCGGGAGTGGTCCTTGTAAAAATTAATTGATTTTAGGACAGATTGCATCCCAGAAGATCTTGACAGTAGGATCCCAGGAGGAAATGGGCAACCATCCATTCTGTAACCTCCATAGCTTTTGTCATCTTGCAAGTCAGGTTCCCTGCTCCATAGGGTGTTTATAAATCACATGCAGGAGCCTGTATGGACACATATAGAGACATATGGAGACCTTGTGTTCCCTGGCCCAGGCTTCCCTATACTCCTTCTAATTTAAAGGAATGCCTCTGTTCCTAGCTGGCCTTTTAGTGATTCATGGTGTATTCCTTCAGTATTCTTGTTTTAAAATTGTAAAGAAAGTTTAGTAGGGACAATTTTGTAAGCAGAATGACATTAATTTCACAGAGCTGAAATTTTAAAGACAACAGAATTTCTGACTTGATGTCCTTTCAAGCGATCTTTTAAACAATTTTATTCTCACTTGATAGAGTGGAGTTGAGCACAGTTCTAATTAAGTGCTTCAGTTTCTACTTTTATCTGTTATCAGCCTTCTTAGTAATACCAGTTTGTAAATAGTGTGGGAAACAGTGATGTGCTCACATGTGTTCAGCCACGTTGTGATACAGCATCACCTGCAAATCTCAAAACATGCTGTAAAAGGGTTTTCCTGTGGCTTGCCTCATAGCACTGATGGCAACTGAGGCACAGTGCAGTGATGTGATTTGGTCCCACAGGACTCTTCAAGGCATGAGAGAGCCACAAAGACCCCCAGAGCCCTCCTCCGCCCCTCTCTGTGCCTTTGTTTCCACCACTAAATCGTGTGAAGTTCAGTTTAAATTCTCCAGTGGCCTCGAAGGGCATGCAGAGGGCCCTTGTCTGCATCTCGAGGTAGATGTTTGGACACACTGGCACACACTGCAACATCATTAACAAAACCTTTGGTGGAACCACTTTCTGCTGCCTTGAAAATTGCAATGATTAAGGGAATAATTTTGCTATCACCACTGGTTTTTTTTATCCCTTCCCCAAAATAGAGCAATATTTCCCCCCAAATGAAATGGGCTGTTGCTTTCAGAAGAGCACATTTGACTCCTCTGTACGGCTTTGCCATTTTTGTCTTGTTGAATACTCTGTGTCGGAGGATGATGAATGATTGCAGAGTCAAAAAAAAAAAGGCTGAAATCAAAATGTTTCAGCTCTGTTGAAAAAACACATTCCAATTGAGCCAAAGTGGGTTTTTCAAGGAAGTTTCCTAATGGGTAAATTGTAATTGTGAGCAGGGGGAATTGTAAGCTGCTCCAGGGATTTAGTAAAAATATTTATTTTTGCAAAGGATCTTGCTAGAACCTTTTCCAAAGCGACCCCCAACAGAGATGCACTAACCCCTCTCCTCATCCCTATGAGGATCAGAACATTTCTAGAGATTTTTGGGATAGGATTGAGTTTGGGAGCCTTTGGAGAGCAGTGTGCATTTCTCACTCCATTAATCCACAATATATTGCATTTATCCCACTTCAGTGTAGAAAGTGTGTCTTTAATTTCCAGTGAACAAAGATTTGGTTTCCAGTTCTGCCTTGTTTTCACCATGTATTTTCCAAACACTTTTTTTTTTCATTAATGTTCACCTTTAACCTATTGATTTGCTATAAAAACAAGCTTTTATATAAAGGAAAGGTAAAAAGAAATGAGGGAAAACATAAACACATTGCAAAAGTAAGGATTTCCCAGAACAAACCCACATATAACACAAGTATATGATGTAGCTTCTTTTATTAGCACTGTAAAAAAGAAGGCAGGGAAAAATGTGAAAATACATTAGGGATTTTAAAGCCAAGCAAATCAATTAGTCATTACTGACATAAATTTCCCTTTCTTGGGGACGTTCAACCTTCTCATATCCCATGGATGAACTCTAAAGCACCTGTAGTAGATCTGTTTTCAGTAAAGAGATTTAAACTACTGTAGATGTTTTTCCAAGGAAAATACAATGTTGACAGAATAATGCGTGGAAGAAGAGGCTACTAAGGCAGCTGCTATAAATTGCCAGCGTTGTAATCCCTCTTGCAACACGCCCAGCTTCACAGGATGTGCATTTGTTGATGCTCTGCATATGGTTTTGAGTAAAAGTAATTTCCCCTTCCCCCCCCCCCCCCCCCCCTCACCCCAACATGACGAAAACTAATCATGCCCTGCAATTGAAAAGGGAGGGTCCTCTCCTCACCTCCCTCCCCTCCCTGAGCCCTGGAACAATGATGCTCATTTTGAAAAGCAGCGTCATGTTTTCACAAGTATCTCCATGACTGGACAGATGACTGCAGCACTGGCATGGGTTAGGATGTGAGTGTTCCCAGCTGCCCCAGCAGGTCCCAGCTGTGTGCTGGGCATTGAGGTCGTCCTCCCAGGATGCCCACCTTTGCTTGTGCTACCAGCAGAGGTGGGTTGCAGTTTGTAGTTTCTATGGTGTGTGTCCCCCGTCTGCTAGGGCAGGGGAGCAACCACCTGGACAAGACAGTGAGAAACTCTTCCACTGTCCTGGTGTAGTTTGGCTGTTGAGTCTTTCCACTCCTACATCCTTTGCTCCAGAGCAATTTTAGCACCTTAACCTTGGACACAGTAAGGCACTTATAAACCCTTCTGCACAGTAAAAGTTAACTCTGCTCTATTATGGTGTAGGGTTTTTTTTTTTTTAGCAAAGATGCTATTTAAGCATTTGCAACCCTTCCTCCTGGTGAATGCACCCCTAAAACCCACTCTTTGTAGCTGGATTCATTTCCTGTTGGATCAGTTCCCTGTCTTCTTCACTGTGTGGCCGCAGAAACAGCTACCCGTGGTGGGTTCAGCCCAACTGACTGCTTGGGAAATCACTGCCTGGGGCTTCTTGGGCTGAGCTGGGGTGGGTTTTGGACCCGTCAGGAGTGATCTGTGCATGCTGACTCCCAGCATGTGAGTGCTCTGGATCCCTGAGCTCATGCAAATATTCCCAGAGCAGAACTGCAAAATAGGCAGGAGAAAGGGTTTTGTGACAGAGCCTGTTTGTTAGATATGGTGTGTATGCACCATGGGAGTGCCTTTTCCTGGGAGAGCAAGAGCGGGAGCATCAGGAGGCAGGAGCTATACTCTCCTTTCCCAACTGCTGCTGTTTGCGGGAGCCTTGCTCTGGCTCCTTCTCAGCTATTCTGGTCTCAGCTCTAAGGATTGTTTCTACCGTGGCTTTCAATTCAGTAACTTTTCCACATAAAGTGCTTTAGAAGTTGCAGCAATAATCAGCACTCGGGACTCTTCTCCAGGACCCTTGAGCAGATGCAGCCAAGCCCAACTCCCTCATTCAATCCCTTATCCCAGAAACTCTTGAGCTGCCTCCTACACAACTACATTGGGAGAGCTGGGGATGCTTCCACCCTGTCCATGCTGGTGTGCCTTTGGGGGCCGTGGGTCTGAACCTCTCCAGGATGAGATGGGAACAGAAAACCTGATCTCCCTTCTCCAGTGCGAGTGCCCAAACCATGAGGCCAGAGGGAGAGATCTGGGCTGTGTGATTTGTGGGAGCAGTTTAGAAGCAGGTCCTACACCGGTACTGCTGGGTGGGAGAAGCTGAATCCTGGCCACAGCAGTGAGCAGCCGGGGTTCTGCAGCGAGTGGTGCCCCAGCACTGCTGGACCCAGCTCCCTGCCAGCCGTGTGCACTGCACAGCACTGCTGCACCCCAGGAGAGGGGTGACAATAGGGGGGATAAATAAACATCAGGCAGCAAGAGGATTTTACTGCTTGGCAGGGGAATTTGCATTTTTTAGCCAGGCAACCTTTTTTTTTTGTTTGTGGGTTTTTTGGTTTATTGTTTTGTTTTGTTTTTTAATTCCCCCTAAATAAATAAGTATTCTTTTTTGTAGAAAAGAATTTCTGTATAAAATAAAAATAGATATGTTTTACACACACGCAGAGACACACACAGAGGGACACAAACCGTGTAGTTAGTGGGAAACCAAATTGTCTGTGGGAAAACAAAGTAGGTGGATGTTTCTTGCTGTTTGCAGTGACACCCCCCCAGCCAGTGGCTCAGATCTCTTCCTCCCCGTCATGGAAGTCTCAGGAGGAAAATGTATCCCCACATTGTTCCCTTTTGGAGGTGCTGCTACCTCCATAGGTGCCTGGGGACTGTGGGATGCTCGTGGGGACAGACAAAAAACAGGAGGACCTGGGCGTGGGAACTGGAGAATCAAATACTCTTTAGATTGGCAAAGAACACGTGGCTGGGCTGTGTATGGCTGTAGGGCTCCTGCACGATGCTGTTTGGCCCGAGGTTGATATTTACCGGTTCGCACTTGCCGTATGGGTCTGTGACCTTTTTTTGAAACTTTTTCTTTACGAGTTTATTTTGGCTGGGCTCAGGCATTCGTAAAATTCCTCAGGAATGGGAGGTTTGAAGCATGGCTTGTAAAAGGAGGAGAGGGGAGGTAGGAGAATGGATTGAGGAGGAGAGTTTTCCATTACCCTGTCATAGCCTCCCTAGCGCGGGTCTTACGCCTCTGAGCTCCTCTCCAAAACTGTGAGCTTCTGAAAAGAGAAAAGGAGGAGGAAGGGGAGAAGCTTGCAGCACCCTTCCTCCCCTGTTTGGGAGGCAGGATCCATCCCTAAGTAGATAGGTCTTTCTCCAGTTTCCTTTGTCAGTCATCCTTCTGCAGCTTTTGGTCTTCGCAGCAGGTCAGCAGAGTTGGTGAATAGCTCGGCAAGCACAAGGCATCTGAAACAAATTAGATCTCTTATAGCCACCCAGAGACTGATGATGGATGGAGGTCTGTATTTACAGCAAAACTAATTGGCAACATACACAGACATCCAAAAAAGTATATTATTTTGCCAGACTTTGGAGTCGCTAGACCCTTTATTTTTTTATTGTAGAACATTATACAGCTAGAGATAAAAAAGAACAGTGAAAGTTTTAAATCTAATAAAAGCATTTGACTGCAGAGTAAAAATAACATACACATAGAAGTTTGATTTGGAATCGAATTTTATTAATGGTCTTTTCTCCACAAAATGTTTCCAATTAAAAAACAATTCTGAAGTGATGCATTAAGAAACTGCTCCCCCCCCTCCTTTGGAGGGACTAAGACTTTTAAAGGCTGAGGTGGATAAAAAAAAGCCATTGGATGTTATTAAAACATAATTTAATATAACCTAAATATAGTGCTTGCATACCACAGAGAGAAAGCTGGCTGTATAATTGAATTCGAAACAATGATAGTATGTTGACTTTTCAAAGAGAAATATTATCAGATTGTGAGCTGCTGTTCAAAAGACGGGTCTTCTTTAAACACTGAGGCATGTAAGAAGCAATAAAGAACAAAATCAGCCAGGTTTCCCTGGACAGCATGTGGCAGATTTAGATTTCTCCAAGGCACGGATAGATGTGAAATTGGGAGCATGCGGTAGATGAACAGTCTGGATTCCAACAAGTTACTTGTTTGATTTTTAGATGAACAATATCTTTGCTTAAACAAAAAAAAAAAAAAAGAGAGAGAGAAGGGAGAATATGTAGAGAGACATACAGATAAAATGTTGCAGATCTGGTCTCTAAAAAAGTGTTTGACAAAATTGTGTATTTCCATCTGTCGATCTCATTTGGCAGAGCCTGGCTATGAGCGATGAAAGCTCGTGTAAAGTGTTTTCTCTGGGCTTGAGAGCTTTGTTCCCTGATATACATATTTGCATGAGAAATAGGTGAGCTCTAGAGAAGGTCAAATGCACGATGAGAAGGGAGGGGGCTTTGGGGTAGGGAGAAGGCTCTGATTCCCCTGAGCACCTACACTTCTGCACCCTTCCTTATTTTTGTTTCAAAGTGGGGATGAGCAGAGACCGACCAGATGATTTGTGTTATCATATTTCCATTCTAAAAAATTCCAACTTTCTCTTTGCTCACCTGAAAGACAAAAGAACAAGTTCCCTGCTCTACCCTACCCCAAATGCCAGCGTCACCAAAATCCCCATCACGAGGAATCCTCCTCCCCAAGCCAGGGGCTGCAGCAGGCACAGTGGGACCGGGGAGCACCCACACCCTGGGGCACCTCTGCTGGCACAGAGCCAGGGGAAGAGGACCGTCCTCGTCCCCCGGGGCCTCGTCCCACCCCGGTGGGGTGAAGACCTCCCTACGCACAACCATCATTTGCATCCACTTCAACGCCCCTTTCCCCAGCAGCACCGTGTGAAGGGATCTTAGTGCAAATAAGAATTAGACTCATGATCTTGCTTCGAAGGATTATCCCTGATCGCCCATTATTACTATTATTATGCTGTTTGCTGGGCTCGTTTTCTTATTCTAAGCTTTTTTCTCCCCCCCCTTTTTTTTTTGGCTGCATCTGGGAAGCCATCCTTTGTGTAAACAGTGATCAGAGTGAGCAGGGGTATGTGATCCATTAGCTCTGCTGAAAACACAATCATTGTGTTATTCCAAGCTGATGAAAATGTTCTCTGTAGTTTTCTCTCCCAATGTCCACATGCCAATCAACGTTTGTCAGTGATATAATTTTCTCGCATAAACACATTCGTTGTGCAACTTCCACCCCGGGTAAATAGATATAATTTCAAAACCAAATAATGCACTTGGAGGGGGACGGGAGATTAGACAGACAAGGAGGGGGAGAGGAGGGGAGCGAAGCTGTAAAGAGAGATCAGCTTTAATTGCAAAGGGGGAAGATGGAAAATCCTCGGGAACAGGCAACACGACTGGTTTATTTCTTCCTATGGCAAAAAAGCCTGGGAAGACGAATAGTCAGGGCTATTTTTTTTAATGAACATTTGTGAACGAGGACCACCATGAATTGCTGAAAGAAGGATGGCTGTTGTTTATGGAATTGGGAAAACATTTTTTTTTCCCAATTTGAAACAGAATAGACAATATGCTCTAAGTGGGGAGGTGCCGTTCCCCCTTCTTCACCAGAAGGCCTGCTTAGGCATACTACAATTTTCTCCCTCCTTGTTCAAAGCTTATATAACCTCCGGGTAATTTTATCTTTGAATCCAATACTGCAGACTTATGCAAAAGAATGTTTTCCATCCCATATGTTTCCAGTGTGTTTGTGTGTGTGTTTCTGTGTAAGGAAATTTGTAAAATAAATCCTTTATTTAAATGAGTCCCCAGACTTGGCAGAGCACGGCTGTGCCATATGCATTTATGCAGTATCAGTTCATGACTTTATGTAGTGTATATTTAAATATACACCCTGCCTACACACAGTACAAAAGGCATGTGTTGTACATCAGAAAATATATGTGTGTAGGACATCTTTCCTTTAGAGGAAAGTTTTATATGTGATCCTATAGGAGAATCATTCAAGAAAATAGGCTGGTGCTGAAGGAGGGAAAAAAGATACCTGTACTTGTGTGTGCGTGTGTATACAGGTACGTTTGTGTGTCTCTCCACGTCACAGCTCTTGCAAAACTGAAATCCTTTTAAAAGGACTCCTCCAGGAGATGGGATCTGCTTCTTTCCTCAAGACAGAAAAAACCCTATTAACCATTTCCCAAACAATTTTACAATGCTGAAAACATGCTCCTCTGTTCATGTGTGTGCGTGTATGTGTCTCCAAACACACGAGTGTTAAATGCCTCCCTCCCTGCCTTAGAAAACCGGCTGGGCTGATTTCAGAGGCAACCCGGCGCCGGTGGGCCAGCAGTATGGTCCTGTGCCTCCCTCCTCGGGCTGGCAGATTGCAGGCAGCTGCCTGTACGCAGAAATCACGCAGGCTTTGTGCCTCTTTCCATCTGTGTGCCATCCTCTCGTCCCGCCGGGGCGATGCTGCGGGTCCCAGCCCGTGCAGCTGGGGCGATGCTGCGGGACAGCCGGGCTGAGCATCTGCTTGCGTGGGACGGGGAGAGGGGCTGGGTCAGGGTCCCAGCGAGGCTTCGCAAAGCTCCTTCACTCGCCGGGAGACGGCAACATCCCTAAATGCCTCCCGGCTGCCGTGTTGCCAACAATGATCACTGCTCCTGCCGAGACCGGTATTTGCTGTCGTCCTTGCCCCGAGCCCTGGCTATCCCAAACCCACTCGTGTCCCCCCCGGTGCCCATGCCCTGCGCAGGGGCCTGCCTGCCCGCTCTGGGGGGGATGACACACACTTCTGTGTGATCCCATGGGAACCGATCTGGTTTCAAACACAAGCTCTGAATCACCTGATTTGCATTTTTCCCCATTTGAGGGTCCTGGGCTAAGGGAGGGGGGAGCTGAAACCCTAAACCGCTTTGTGCTTATTTGTTTTATGATCCTGTTGGGTGCAGTGTTTACCCAAATCCGGCAAGCATCTGGATTAGATAATTTGTTGGAAATTAGTGGCGTTTGATGGTTATCGGCCCTTGCGTGATTAAAACCCGGCTGTCAGCGTCGTGTTTGGGTTTTGGGGGAGCAGGGACAGTGGCTGTATGAATCCCCATGCTCAGAGCTGTGGGGAGCAGCAGGGCTCGCACCACCTCAGCAGGGATTGATCCAAGAACCCCCTGCACTGATGTGGGACTTTCCAGGAGAGACAGAGGTGCAAAACCACTGAAAAAAAATTCTTTCAGCCCCAGAGTGGCACAGATGAGGAGGGAGGAGGGGGTGCAGGCTGTGGGGGGCTGTGTTTTCTGCCTCACAAGTTGTTCAGCTTCTTCTCCCAGGTCTGTGCTTTGCTCACCGTATTTACACCAGCAGTGGGCACAGCAGGAGTGCAGAAGGGCTTTGCTCACTTTCCACACTTCACTTATTATTTCCCATATCTAGGGAAGAATTTGGGCATCCCTTCCCATCCCTGCAAACCCCCTTCCAGGCACAATTCTATGTTGATAAAGAGTGTTCACCCTCTCTCCTCCTTTTTCCTACACTTTGGGGTTGGATCTGGCTCATTTTAAGCTAACTGGGGTTTTTTAAAGCTGGGTTAAATGGTGACAAGTCCAAACACTGCAGGAGGAGGTTCATCATCACTGTGTTAATACACACATTTTTTACAAGGCTTCACCAAGCAGTTCAGCAAAACACCCGTGATGTAGCGGAGGTTTTGCTGGTCACAGCGGGAGGAAAGGAATTCAGGTCCACCCGTGTCCAGTGGGGGTCAGAGAGTGAAGTGCCCAAGTGATTTTTGTAGAAGAGGGTCAGGTATGTTTACACATTGTGTATGGGAGAACCGGGACCAGTCCCCACCAGGGCTCTATGTATATGCTCTGTCTTGGTGGGGTATTTGACAGCACGAGAAGTCAAGTGAAAATGCTCAGGAAACTGGATAATTACAGAGTGACCCCTTTTCAGCTACATCAGGTACATAAATGGTTGAAGAGCAAACTTTATGTATATTTTATAGGATAGAGAGAGGTGTTCATTTAGAAATATGTATTATGTGTAATAAATAGGCTTCTAAAATATGTTTCTTCATATGCAGACTCTCAACTAGTATTTCCAGTCAAAAATTAGTATTTCCAGCTGTGCACATACAGATATATTTAGTGTATAGTATGCAACAACATAAGATTGATTCTATATGTACTATATGCATTTGGAGAATGGACTTAGATCGTTCTTAAAACCATAAGAGAATGGCTTTGAAAGTATAAAGGTAGCATGCTCTGCACTTTTTTGCCACACTTGTCATAGTTATAGTAAATGAGCAGAGCTGAAATATAAAGGTTTTGTTATTTTTCTTTGTTTTTTTCTGTTTTGTTTTTTTTTAATATGTGTAATGAGCTCTCTTGAGAAAGGACTCCAAATAATAAATTATCTCTGTGGTTTAGTTCTGAAAGCTTGTTTTTCGTGTGTGAGTACACAGCTGTATTCATGTCAGGGATATGGGAAGCTCACACAACCCTCCAAATGCCCTATCATGATGCTGGTAACAGCATTTGTTTATGACTTACTACCCTTTTCTAAATGCCAGTATTTCAGTCTGGTGGCATATTTTGCCAATAAATAGAATCAGTAGGTAAGAATAATCATTAAAATATTTTTTGTGAAAAGGGACTTTTTCTCTCCCTTTGAAGAAAATCTTTGCACTGAGAGGAATTTTGAGTTCATGCGGCTTCAGCCTGGATTGTGGTGGGATGTCTCTGAAATCCATGTGTGTTGTGCTCATCGTACGCAAGAAGAGCAAAACAAAGCTTCAAGGTGACTGAGAGCTACAGGACTTAGTCCATAAACTGAGGACAGTCAGAGGAGGTTAAGCTTCAGGGTGATTTGGAGGCAGGATGTGGGAGAAGATTCCCATCAGTTCTCATGGGACAGAGCCGAGGGGGCCCACTGGCCCCATCACTTGCTCCCAACAGCACCTGCTTCAGTGGTGCCCACCAGCTGCCCCTTACATGAGGGGGGTGACAAGTTATTTGGTCATCTTTGCTCCAGCACAGCAACACTGCCAGGGTTGTGCCAGTGCTGTGGTAGGGAACCCACACTGGTGGTCCTCATGCAGATCTTCAGGCTGGTCCTATTGAGGCTGTGAGTTTAGTCCAAGCAGGATTTGAGCAGCATTCATTCATCCATCAAGGCAAACCCATAAGGAGCTGTGTTATCATCTAGGGATGGGCATTATCTTTCATCCCAAATGTTCATGAGAGGAAATGGCCTCAAGTTGTGCCAGGGGAGGTTTGGGTTGGATATTAGAAAAATTCTTTCACTGAGAGGGTTATCAAGCCTTGGAACAAGCTGTCCAGGGAAGTGATGGAGTCACTACCCCTGGAGCTATTTAGAAGTTGTGTAGTTGTAGTGCTTAGGAACACAGTTTAGTGGTGGACTTGGCAGTGTTAGGTTAACGGTTAGACTTGATGATCTTACAGGTCTTTTCTAACCTAAATAATTCTGATTCTATGATTTTCAAACTACTATTGTACATTTAAGAGCTATTTCATCTAGTTTTCAGTAGCCAGTTGTGGGACCTCCATAGCCCGTGGCCCAAACAGGACCTGAACAAACATATCCCATTACCTGGATCTGTCTGCAGATATCCCTGTCTGGGATACTCCTAGATGGGTCCATCCTACATCAGTATGTCCATATAGACCAGTGCATGACCCTGCAGTACCTGTGTCCAGGGCAGTTGGGATATGGGGCAGCCCTAGACCAGACTTTGTATGTGTGTGTTCTCTGCAGGCTTCTGGACTAGGGAAATTATCAAATCATCACCCTCTAAACCTTTCCAATCACTACCCGCCCACAGCTTGATTTCTGGGGCCTTCAGATCTCCAGGCAAGTTTGCTGCCTTGCACTAATGAATACCGCACGCTGAGTGAAAACTCTATCTCCACATCTTTAAATTAAACCAAACCAAACCAAACCACACTTGTGCACACACAAAAATAATTTCAGCCTACCCAGTGGGTTTTTGCCTTGCTGCATGTGCAGAGTTCCTTATTGATGTGGAAACCATGCAGCAGAAGAAACTCCTTAAATGTGCATCAGGCCTGGTAATTTCTCCCTGTCGCCTGCAGCATGGGTTCAGATGATACAATCATGAAAAAGGGAATGGTTTCCTGCCCCGTGGAATTGAATTTTATGAATGGAGCCATGTAACATGACATAGTAGCTCTAAAAAAACACCGTAAAAGTCATCACAGGAGAAACCAAGTCATGCACTACTCCATCATATGGAAAACAAAGCTAACTTACATGGTTTGGCCTCCTTGTTTGCCCTTTCATTGTTCCTTGATGGTAAAACTCTTGCGTTGTGATTTTCAGAAGCACATAGCACAGAATGGTTTATGACGTTTAATTAGCATATAGGACAATAGATGGAAAAATGCCATAATTTGTGACGCTGGATGCAAAACAAACCTATCATCGTTCACACAGAGCACTGTTCCCTTGGATAAACAGCCATGGTGCTGGTTGCCAGGAACAGACCATTGCCTCCTGGGTCCTCCTCGCCGGAGCTGCACATCTTCAGGCCTCGCGCCGTTGGTGTTTGAACAGAGCTGCCTTTTGACTCCAGTGGGGCAGCACTGGTGCTGCACAAGCTCTTTGTCCTTATTTAGATAAAATAAAGATCACTGAAAGTCATCCCAGCACAAAAAAAGACCTCCTCATATGGTGCTTCACAATAGCTGAGGACACGGGAAATTTGCAGGGAGGCCCCCAAGCAACAGCTTAGACGTAAACATCTTAGGGCTGGGGGCAGTTCAGATACAGAGCCAGGTCCTTGTTTTACCCATGGTCCCCAGTTCTCCTAGGCTTTCCTGGACCCCAGCTAACAGCATGTCCATGTTTGATTTACCAAGATAAAAAATCTGTTCAACCCCACTTTGATTTATGAAGACATCTTTAGTGCAGCAAGGCGGCTTGCAGCCCAAAGTGACCAAACTACCTGGTGCTTTTTCCATGAGACTTTGGGTAAGGCCTTCTCCAAAGAGCTGAGGTTGTAACTAATGAACTGCACTGTGAGTGTGTCTGAGGAAGTGTGCTCAGTGAATTCTATATATGCTTTAATTAGCAAAGACAGAATGGGAAGGAACATTGAGAAGGTATCAATTTGTCCTCCTCATCCAGGACTTAAACATTCATACCTAACCCATTCCTGGCACATGCACACCAAACATCTTCTTAAAACTCACTAATGGTGGAGGTACCAAAACCTCCTTCAGCAACCTCTTGTAACACTCCCATCTTCATCTTGAACAGCTTTTCCTGTGATGTCTAATGTCACCCCCCCTTTGCTGCAGCTCAAGGGCAAGACTCCTTGTCTCTTTTTTGTAGGAGACACAGAGCTCTGTAATGTCCCCCTTCTCATTAATGGGTTTGTGGACTCTCTGCCTTTTCTAGACTAAATAAATCCACTAATTTTCAGCTAATTCTCATATATTATATTTTCTAGATTTCTGACCCACTTTCTGTGGCTGTTGTGATCCTCTGGATTCAAACTGCCCCATGCTTGTCTCAAGGATCACTCCCCAAGTCTGACTATCCCTGAATTTGATCAGCTGTGATCAAAAGTTGGTTATGACCATCTTCGTGGTTTTGAGCTGAACTAGATCCAAAGCAAACAAATCCCATGGCATTTTTCCCCAGTGGTCCCTTGGGGTATAGCAGTTTTAAAGCAGTAGCAGAAGATAAACACAGTGGAGACCTTCCTGGTAGTGAGCAGTGGGACAGGCTTAGCTCATTTGTCTTGCATAAGATGTCCTGGTTTATTAATTTCAACGTGATGCTGAGTTTTACTCTGACATGTCACCCTGGCTTCTGATCAGCCAGGAGCAGTGGAACAGAGGAGAGGGAGGGACTATACAAGCGTTGAACTTTGTCCACAGCCTTACTGGAGGAAGAACCCTCCTGGTTTGCTTTGTCACCCATCATCCGGCTCGAGAACAGCAATTTGCCAGGCTCCAGGTAGACTTTTGCAAAACCCCATTCAGGATGTCCTGTTTCACATGGGTCTGCCAGTGTCCTCTCTGGAAGTGTTTTTTAGCTGGTTGTAGCATAAATAGCAGAACAGGTTATCAGCCAAACTGCTTGCACTCACAGGGTTGATAAGGACCAGACAGCATGGATTTACCCAATTTCATGTCAAATCAGTTTAGATTTTTCTCCTGACAGGGTAATATGTTCTCATGGGCAGGGAAGATGCAGTTGAGGTCTTTTATCTTGCCTTTGGCATCAGCCCATGTGATGTTCCCATAAACATAACAGTTCAGTCAATACTAGTCCAGCCGTACTGCTGCACTGGGCATGCAGAGAACTGTGGCTAAGCTGCCTGCTTTATAAAAACCATTCTGAGAAAAACAGGCATTGTTCGCCTTTTCCAGGCTGTTTTATTATTATTATTCAGAGAGCCTGTCTTCTGAGGACAGGAACTTTCTAGCTGCACTTCAGTAAAGAAAAAAAACGTAACACCTCTGATAAAATAACCAGGAAAGTTTCCTCTAAGAGCATGTCATTATGTCAACTCTGCTCAGCTGAGAAGCATTGCATTCAGTAAATATATATTCGGGAGCTACTTTGTGATCATTGACATTTGACATTGCTCTTACATCTCTCCCTATTAGCATGTTTCTGTTTGGAGTGTACTTGACCTATTTCAGAAATATTCCTCATCTTTTCCCATTATTTACTGAGCAGCAATAACCCTGGAAAGAACTACTGCATTTTACAGGCTGCAAAGTTTTGTGGAAACAAGAGGCCCCTCTTGTGTTGCTTAAGTAGCTCATCTGTGAAGGTAAATATATTCCTGGATTTAATTAGGAGTTGCAGTATTAATATTTATGCAGCTAAAACTAGGTGGGGAGGGAGGAGAAAGAAGAGAGCGCGATGATGTGGTTGTCATTGCTGAGATGAAGTGACCAATTCATTCTTCATGAGGGACACTGCAGCCAAATCTCTGTGATATCTTGCATGAAAAAAATGTTTTGCTCCTTGCTCCTAACAAAAAAGGCTGGGACTAAGGGGTCCAAAGACCCAGTTTGCACCAAAGGCTTTTTTTGCTTTGTGTTTGAATGCTGTTTTTCACACAAAGACAAATTTGAAGGCCAAACGACAGTGTTTTGAACACAGATCCTCTAGGGACTATGGAGAAGGGAATTTCAGACACAGGAGCAACAGGAGAGATCTGATCTATTCTATTCTGTCCCATGTTGGATATTATTTTTATGTACTGCAATACTTTACTGGGTAGTAGTATTTTTTTAGTTACGAGATGAAAAGTCAAAATCTTCCATTATTTTGTGACTAATAAGGGAAGATAAAGATTCAGGCATAATGCTTGATATTAAGATTTTGAAGCTGTTCTAAGTACTTCCTCAATATAGTTTTCAGATGCCTTGTCATCTCTCAAGTGTTGAGCTGGAACATATTGTCCATTTTCAAATTCTCACACAGAGAAAAAAGAATTGAGTCTGCACCGATGCTTTGAAACCCAGAGACAGTTCAGGTCTTTCTGATCTTGAATTTTCACACCTATAAAAGACAATTGGAACTTCCCAGCTTGGACCTGGCCTGTTTTATTCTTGCTCTGACCTTGCAACCCTCAGTACAAAATTTCGTTGAGAAAGGTTTAGAGGTACGTAAAACAAGGGAACTCAGCATCCGTCCTTCATGAGTGGTGTCATTGTGAGCTTAAATATGAGCACAAAGAGTTCAAAGGTGGCATCTCCCATATTCATATAATGTGTGGTGGAGAGTCCTGGCACATCAGAAGTTAGAGATCACTTGAAAACACAAAGCTGTGTCAAAGGCAACAGGGAAAATGTGCTCTTTTTCGCTTAAAAAGCAGTTCACCTCTTTGTTCTCCCTTTTGTACCCAGGCTGCACCTGCCCTCTTTGATTTTAATTATCAGGTATGCTTCTCTGGGGGAGCTTGGGGCCGACCGTGTTAGAAAGCATCACCTTCCCTTCAGGCGCAGCTTCAGCTCTTTGTTCTGCTCTCGTAGGGTAATTGGATGCTAATAAATCAGCTCTCTGGTTCACCATATTTAAAATGCTTCTAGTGACTGGAAAAAAACTACACTCATGTCTTTTTATTCCCTTTCATTGGTTTGGTCTGTGCTTTTCTTCCATTCTTTCTATTAAGACCAACACACTGTTACCTCCATACTGGAGATCAGCTTTTGCTCAGGCACAATTCAGTTACTTTGTTGGATGGAAAAGGAAAAAGATGCTTCAGCCCCAGCCCTTCATTTCTGCTTCCCTGGGGAAGTTGCTTGTACCCAGCACGGTGCCACAAGTCTTCCCTACTCCAAGGTCCTATGTGATAGATGTAGGAAGCTGGAGACAACCAGCAGCTCTGAGCAAGCCTGAAAGCAGTCCCATGCCCCGTGCCTGCCAAGTGACATGGGGTGTCCTTCCATCACATGGCAGGACACGGGGCATGTTGCACAATTGTTTGCCTCCTCCTACCCACTGACTTAGGGGTTGCAGCCACTAAATTGTGGTATAATAGACCATAATATCTTTCTACCACTCCCCCAAATATGATGTCAATAGAGTTACCTGCCTCCGGCAGCGACTGTAGCTGGAGGGAATGAAGTTGTGTCCATCCTTAAGAATAGACCATGCCAGGATGATCCAGATCTCAGAGGGGGCAGCCTTGACTCCACGGGAATGGCAGAATCTGGCCATAAATAGTGTGCCCCACAAAGACTTGCAGGGAAAAAACCCACTTAGCAACAACAGCAACAGTTGCCACTGCAATTATTCTAGCAAATGACAGTAATTTGTGCTGACCGCACTGTGGTCTGCCTCTACCTTGCCAACTTGTTCCTGCTCCAGCCATTAATATCAGTTTATTTTGCACACAAAGAAAATAGTTCTCATTTAAATCTCCCTGCGCACTTAGTGAGTCATTAATGAAGTCTCATGATATCTATGACCTAAAAAGAGCACTGAGAGCTACTTTTTCTTGAGCAAGAACCATGATCCGCCGGTTGTCAGAGGAACTCATTTATCACTTCTTGTCCCTCATATTTGTGGCCTGTTCTTTGGAATAATAAGAGCTTGGCTTGAGGAATGACCATGAAATGTGGTTGTGTTTAAAATTTGTTTATTTTCATTGTTTTTCTTTAGCTTTGTTCTTGGAGCTTGTACAATAAAGGGAAATAATTTAAAGGACACAGAGGGCTGGAGTTTGGTTTTATGCAGAGTGTGGGAGGTTGACATAAAAGCTATAGCCGAGTGAAGGGCCCACATTCAGCAAAGCCAAGGTGAACTGAAGTATTTAAAGACTCTGGAGGACTTGGAGTTGGAGTAACTTCCATCTTCCCTCTCAGCTTGTAACTCACACCCGGCTCACACCCAGGCTGAACTCACACCCGGCTACTGCTGGGGAAGTTACACCTCTTAAGTCATCAGCTGCAAAACCAGCTCAAGCAGCCAAAATGAGCTCAAGTTGGGCAAACTCACCTGCTGAATCATGCGGCCAGAAAGCAACAAGGAAGAGACACTAAGCCGGTATGAATCACTGCTAATCACTCTCTCGAGCTAATTGACACATTCCTAAAATTCCTCTCCAGGTTCTTGGCAGTCCCAGCTCCATCGCTTTCTTCAGCTGTCAGCAAAGGGAAAGGCACATAGCTGTGTCAGGAAGTCTTGTTTTTTGCAAATAAACAGACAGCAGTGCTGCATGTGAGGGCTCCAAGGGTTGCACGGGGGTAGCCTTCCCCCAGACCGCATTTATGAGACCTGGGGGTGCTCCTCCACTCCCCCCAGCTGCTCTTTCCCAACCCACTTGTTTCAGTGACACTGCAGCTGCTTTAATGCACTTAAACCCTCCCCTTCCCCAGATCCCCCAGGGAAGATCCCAGAGAAGGAGAAGTCTTGCTCACCACCCAACAAACAGGGCAGTGAGGAAGTCACAGGATGTCCTTCGCTTTGTGGCGCTGGTCCCCTAAAGCCCAGAGACCTCTCGGGTGATTTCTGTAGAATCTGTGGCATGGTACCTCAGCAAAATGGTCTGTTCCCAAGCTGCTTACTACCATGGGCTCTGTACCATCAGTGGTACTATCACTCAGCTCATCTCATCTGTAGGGCTGGTCAATGGAAAGATGACAGCCAGCAAGTGCCAGGAGTGCCCTTGGCCCAGGGTCTGCAGTGTGAAACCTTTGACTGCTGCAGAGCCAGAACAGACTGTGTCTTCTGGGGAAGGAGTCATCTTTCTCCTGTTGGTCTTGCCTCAAAGTGTGAAAATCCCAGGAGCTACTTTGCTTTCAAAAGCCATCTGAGAGAGGCTAGTCCATCCTCATAAGGCTTGAAATTATTGTCCTGTCAATCTGCAGGTTCAAAATACATCACAAACTGCTGGATTAGTGTCAGGTAGTTAGTTTGATCCCTCTGGAGTCAGTGAACTGACTGGTGTCAGAATCTCCTCTGCAGTGCTAAGGACATCTTAAAATACTGTCCCCCTAAGCCAGCCCACTGAGCAGTGAGTCACCAAATGAGCATGCAGAGAGTGGTGATATTAGGGTCGTATCTGTGATCCTGTGCTGTTTTCTGCCTTGGGGTCTTACACACTGCATCTAGGAGGGATGTGCCTCTGGAAAACAGGCTGAGACCTGCTTTTGGCAGTAGACGGTGATTAAAAATCAATTTTCTGTAGCCAGGCAGAGAATCACTCCTTGCTATTAAAACACATCCAGAGAATAGGGAGAAAGCATGTCTCCATCCTTTTTTATGTGGTAAGTGACTCCATTTGCCAGTAAAGGGGAAGGCTGGGGTTCAGTCCCTACTGCTGCTGATGTGTGCCTGAAAGGATGGCTCTAACCACTAGCCGGGGACAGCTTGGAGGCACCCACCAAAAACTATTGAATCTCTAATTGTTTTTTGAACTCCTCTCAGCGTTTTCATCGTTGAGCTTCACAGTTCAGCAACACACCTTGCAGAAACCTTTTCTTGTTTGTCTTAAGCCTGCTATATTTTTGCTTCTTTGGATAGTCCCTAATTCTTGTAACCTGAGGGAGAGTTCAGTGTTCACTGTACACTTTCTCTGGGAGGTCTGAGGGAGGATACTAGTGTAAGTATAAAGGCAAAACCAATTGTTACTAACAGTTTAAAATTGTTATTCTTCCTTCCTTTCCATCACAGATGCTCCACGCAGGCATATATATAGATTGACCCTTTCCTGTTTTCACTGGCTTGTTATTCTACAAATTCATATTGATTATTTTATTAAGATAAATTAATTAAGAGAAAGAAGAGATCGTCTAAGTAAGATTTTAAGAAACGGTTGTTGACTAAGGTTTATCTAGATTTACTGCATAGGTTTCAACTGATTGTAACTCATACTATCAGCTGAAAAATTAGATTACATCAAGTGACTCTCTAAAGCAATGGACAAATTAAAGCTGCTGTATCCACTTAGTTTTTTCTGACAACATATTTCTCTCAATGAAACAATTGCTAAGACTACACTTCAGTTGAATGAGTTCCATATTGTCCTTTTTAAAAAGCACTGAGCTCAGCACAAGGCACTGCGAAGTTGCTTAGTTTGTTTTTGTCTCATTTCAGTTTAGACATATGGTTAATCATGCCTGAAAACCACGTCATCTTATCCAGGCCAAACTTCATATCATTATGTAGGGAAAGTTCAAGTGTTCCCCCCTTATTTTAAAATAATGTTAAACTGGGATTACGCTGTATTATGTTTCTTTTGGACCTTAAATGTCCATGTGCATTTGTATCAGCCGTCTGGTTGTCACATCCGTACTTACTGCCTCAGTGAGTAACAGTGAAGGAAACCAGCATATTAGCTCCTGGAACAAACGAGGTCTTTTCTTTATAGGAAGATAGCTGGCACATAACTTAATATAACTGCTCCCTGTTCTTCTTAATGGAAAGCTAAGTGATGTGACAGATGTCATGTCAGGTGACAGATAAATGAGTATTAATGATCTCCCGGGCTGTTGAAGTTTTACAATATAAAACCGCATCCCACTTTCTTAATAAAATTCTCACTGTATCTTCTTGAGTAAAAATATTCTTTTGAGCAGCAAGTTAGTGTGATTTTTTTATTAGATGTAAAAGTAGCCCATATACCACCATAATAAACGTATGGCCATCTGTGCCTGCTGCGTCCAGAATCAGTTGGACATTTTCACAACTGAAATACATGCACAGAACTATATGAATATATAACACAGACGTCTAAACACATAGATGTATTTTGTCAGACATGCGGAACTACGTGTGATGCACACACACATATTTTGTGTATTCAGCGTTGTTACTGTGCCATAAAATCCCACACCTCTGCTGGTACCTGTAGGTGAAGTTGTGTAATTATCCACATTGAGGTCTTATGGCAGAGCTCTGATTTTTTTTATCTAATTCTCTATGGAGAGAATTACTTGTGTCCGTCTTTGTGGTGGATATTTATTTATAGATTGTGTGGTGTGTATGGCAGATTTACGTGCTGTACTTTGCATGTGCACATACCTATGTTGGCCAGGACTGGTACGGCAGGTACAGGAATATCTATATAATATACATATCAGTGCTTTATGAGCAGCTCATTGAGTTTAGCGTGGTACTCCTTCTGCTGCTTTTGTGCAGTTCATTATAGAAACATACTTGAGTTTGCTCAGTTGCTTATCCCAAAGGCCAACTTTTGATCTTCTCTTGGGAACCTGTTGCACTGCCTTGGTTTCTAGGTACCACAGCCAATGTGTTTACCAACTCTTTTTCTTTTTCTCGCCCTTTCTATTATGCGTCCCCTTTTTTCTGCCACACAAAAGCTCTGTGCGGTGCTTGTGTGTGGTCCCCAAGAGATGCGGGCCCGGCAAGGAGCTGGTTTTTGGTGAGGCGCTGGGCTGGAGGATCTGTGAACCCATGCAATTAGCAGTTTAGATCCGGGACCCCACGTGTGGGAGCGGGGCCCGCGGTTGTGCCGGAGAGATGGGGACAGCCGCCCTCCGGGCGAGTGCACCGACCCTTGGCAGAAGGGTCACGCCACGCTGCAGACAGCCCCCGAGCTCAGGAAAAACCCAGAGATCAGAGCCGCAATCTGTAGCGGGGTGTCCTTCCCCCCTGCCACCCCGTGCACAACACATGGATTCAGAAAGGGATCATTTGGAAAGCATTTGCAAACATATGGGTCGTTTTTAAGTCAAGACTTCTTTAATTCACTGTGTTTCCTAGTTGTTTTGGAGGGAGGGGTTTGATGAAGGTTTTGGGGGGGTTGTTTTGTTTTGTTTGGGGGGGTGCAAAAAGCCTGGCTGGGAAAAAAAAATGAAGAGGAGAGCTGAGTGGTGGAATAAAGAGCACAGCAGAGCTACCCCAAAGCAGCTTGTTCCCGACTGATGTCCCTTACACAGAGATTAAAAGAACAAACACTCCGCTCTTCTTAATGATGGCATTACCAAGTATAATTAATTAGAAGGGTAGCAAAAGGAATCAGATCCCTGATGCTAATTGCTTTCCTAAAAGGATAATATGCTCTTATGTTACCAGTCTAGATCTGACAGAAATATGTCTATTACTGCTACCGCTGCTAATAATCAAGTGGTAAAACAAAATACCCAAGGGACATACATGCCTGAGTTTATTTATATGCATGTATGTACACATACACATATATATAATGATACACACATTATATATAAGCATGATGTGTGCAAATACACATGCATTATCACTTCATGTTTATATATGTCTAGTTAGAGTGTTTCTTTAGACATAGCTATTGACAGACAGGCAGGCTGAAAGATGAATATTTATAACACCACTTCTCTGCAGTGCTACCACCAAAGGAGTGATAAACAAAAGCTCCCCCACCTTTGCCAACCTTGGCCTGTGCAATTAGGTCTGAGGTAGGAGCAGGACTGTGTTTTCCTTTTCTTGGATGGAGGCGTGATGGCCCATTAGGTTTGTTCGTGAAGAACTAATGGCTGGATGTCATGGACTTGCAGAGGAATTTTAGCTGCAGAAAATGATCTGTGTCCTTCAGCTGAAGGTGTGTCTCAGCAGTTTGGACATATTTTGTGCAGCCTGCTCGAGTTACTGTGAAGGGTTGCTAAATAAATGGTGGGTTAGCAGTTAAAACACACAGGCTTTGGGTATTCAGTGGGAAACCTGTGTTGCAGTTGTTATTATCATCACTTCAAGAAGTCGGAAGAGATTTATAATGCAGCCCTTGTAAAACCGTGACTCTCAAATGACTTGAGTGAGCCTGAGCTAATTACCATATATACATACGGTGCAGGGGGGTTATGGCTGTTACAAGTGTCTCTGCCTGTTTACTGACACCCTTTCCCCACCTCCTTGTGCATATGTGTACACAGATGTGACAGACCTGTGGATGTGGATGTGCACATGTGGGTGTGAACGTTCGCATGCACATCCCTCTCTACCCCCTGTATGTATGTGTGTGTATACCTGTGCACACACGTGTTTCAGTCTGTGAGCATACTTGTGCCTAGGCTGTGTTTGTGTGCATATATATGTGTGTAGGTGTGTATATATATATATATATATCCCTTTAGATTTTGCCAGAAGGGTAAACCCCACATGTGTAATTGTGTGTGTGTACGCAGGTGCGTGCCACATGCATGACCACAGACTTGACATATTATTTTTAGTTGTGTCCCATCCTTTCACACAGCTTCCCAAAATATCACTCTTTCTCCTCATTCCTGCCCTCCTGATCCTGCCATTCCCCTAGACTGTGAATTTTCTTCAGGACTTGAGGCCTTTGCCCAGTGCTTCTCAGTGAGCAGAAAGCAGTAAGTGCAATTTAATGTATTATTTATGAGTGGTGGGAAAGTCTAAGGGGTTTTTAATCTCTGCTTCTCCACTTCCTTCCCAGCTGAAAACCATTTCACCTCCCTTCCCAGATATTCAGCTCCAGTGTGCTCCCCCACCCCACTCCCATCTGCGCCTTATTTGTACAAATGTTCCCGTCTTTAGAAATCATCTTAAAAAAAAAAAAGAGAAATAAAAAAAAAGAAAAGAAAACCCCTCACCAAACCCATATTGTACTTAAACATTTGTGAAGATTTTGTTTCTCTCAATATGGAAGCGAGAGGGGGCTCTGGGAGGGGCTTTCGTGGAGAAATGTCTCATTCAGTCTGCTGAGCCCCCTCCTTGAAGTTTCTTTTCAAGGCTGTTGGAAAGTTGGGCAAACTGAAAAGCAAAACAATAATTAGAGATAATTGCTTATGTCCAAACACAGGCATCAAAGCCTCAGGGGTCTCATTTGTGATGGGCCTTGGTGTGTGATCCAAAAAAAAAGAAAAAAAAAAGTAAAAAAAAAAAAAGGTGACCCTTATTTTATTTATTGAGTGGGGGAACAGAGAGAAAGTGCCAGATGGAAGGACCTCAGAGCAATCTCCAACGGCTCAGCCCTGCCTGCTTGGGCGAACAGGCACTGAGGCCAGGATAAAAGGGAGAGAAAGCAGGGTCAGGAGAGGTTGCATAATTACTAGGATGGAGGTAAAAGGGGTGAAGGGAGAGACAAGGGTCTCTCTGGCCCCGCCATGGGGTTCTCTGCAGCCCCCCAGATCCATATGGCTGGTGACATCCTTGGTAACTAGGGGTAGGTACCAGGGATGCCACAGGTTGCTACATCAGGGTCCCACTCTGGGATGGTAGAGAAGTCCTGATTTTCAGGGGGCTGAGTCACCCCCTTTTCCTTCCTCCAAGCTGGATCCCTAGTGTGGATCCAAGTAGACTCAGACCTGAGAAGCTGTGCCCCAGACTCTTCCCTGATGGGATGCACTGCCAGCACAAAACAGAGCAACAGCACAGGCAGCACCAAGTCCACGATGTTTTTACTGAAAATGTGTTGGTGAGGGGGACTAGGAAAAGAAATAAGGGGAAAAGGTTGTAAAAGGTGAGAGTAGTATAAAAAAAAATCCACCAAAACTAGTGAAATGGTCTTGCCTTCTAAGCTTTACTATGAAGATGCATTGCCCTGGCTGCAAATGATGCAGGAAGGGGTCTGGGCAAGGATGGGGGTATTTGATTAGGGGGACTGAACCCCTCTCGAGGGGGCCGCAGGAGTCTGAAGGAAAGCAGCAAAGGAGCAGGGGGGGCATCCCTGTAGGAGAGGGATAACGGGGGACTCTCCAGGGAACCCTTTTCTCTCCGGTTTTCAAAGGCACTGGTTCACATGATAAGACGTGGCACACGAAGGTTCCTCCTCGCCCCGCCTGTCCCTCGGTAACGGGCTTGTAATGACCTAAACGATTTGCTGATTAGGGACAATAAATCTGCCCTTCCGTGCGGGTGGTGTCCCCCACCGGGGTGGCAGCGAGGAGGGCTGCGGCCAGGGGGACTCGCCCGTCCCGGAGCGGGAAGGTGACAGTGTTTGTTTATTCGGGTTGCTGGGAATTTAGCTGCAGAGCTGGAGACATTTATCTCAGCATCTTCCCCGGGGGGCAACACCGGGGCTCAGATGTAGCGGGAGAGGTGGCTGCTGGGGTGGGTTTCCCAGCTCGTTTTGAGGGGAGTGGGTGAAATTCAGGGGGCGGCTTTGCTCGGCTCGCTCCTCCAGGGACAGGTTAAAAAGGAGGAAAACAAAAAATAGGAAAGAAACCACGAGTAAAAGCCTTGGTGGCTCTTCCTCGCCTGGTCCCGCAGCGAACAGCCCCGCCGCAGCCCCCCTAACCGGAGCCGGCCCGGGCGCCGCACGGTCCCGCTGCACCCCCTGCGCCCCGCCGAGGGGAATGCACGGGCACCGGCAGCCCGCGGAGAGCCCCGCTGCTCTCGGGGGCAAAAAATACAATAATAATAATAAAAAAATTTTAAATTAGGGAAAAAAAAATCATCCCGCTGCGTTAGCTTAAAACGGCCGGATCCTGCGGGACTTGCTCAAGCGCGGCGCTCGGTTCATGAGCGCCGTTGTCAGGAGGGTGCTGCTGGTTTTGGAAAGAAGGGGAAAGGAGGTGTTTGGCACCCCCCTGCCGCCGTGCAGGTGCATGCGGGAAGGCGGCTCCCGCAGCAGGGCCGGCAGCGCTGCCCCAAACGGGGTGGTCTCCCGGCGGAGGGGGGTGGCCGTGCCCGCCCCCCACCCCGGCGGTGCGCTAAGGCGCAGGCATCGCCAGGCACTTCTAATTAGCAAATAAAGATGTTGATCATTAGCGAGCAACAAACCTCCAGGACGGGCGGGCTCTCCCCGGGGCGCCTCGGAGCCGGGCGGCGGGGCCGGGGGCTGTGTCCTGCCCGCCGTCCAGGGCCGCTTGAGAGTTCGTCGTCGTCGTGGTGATGTGTCGTAGTCTTCTCCCCCTCCCCCGACCCCCCCCACCAGGGTTGCAGCGTTGACGCGAAATCCGCCTCATCCCGGAGCCCCCTTACCACCCCGACCCTTTCCACAGTCGTTCTCCTAATTTACCATCTCCCCCCTCCTCTTTTACCATCTCCCAGCCTTCCTCCACCTTTCTATTCAGCAACACCCCCGCACACCTTTTGAATTTGTTCGCCCCCCAGACCCCTCCCTTCGCGGGGCTGCAGAGGCGAGCAGCCGGCTGCATCCTGACAGGTTTTCCACACAATCCCATCGGTTGATGCAAAAACATTTTACAAAAGTGTCGAAAAATGTTGGTCCCGGGTCAAACCAAACCAGCATTTTTTTCTCCCGATTGATTTCTTTTTGCTGCAAACGACGAGTGGCTTTGACTCGGGCTGGCTCTGCCGGGAGAAGCTTTTTGGGGTGGGTTTCGTTACGATTTTTATTTTTTTGGGGTTTTGTTTTGTTTTTTGCATTTTTTTTTATTTCTCTGCAGAGATTTGTTTGCAGACACCCGCGCTCATCAAACAGGGTTTGCAGTCCCGCAACCATCACTATCTGCCCCGGGGCTGGAGGGGACCGGGGGGGGGGATCCCGAGACCCTCCAGCGCCGGCAGGGCCCGGGCTGCCCGCCCTGTGGTTTCGAAATGACATTTCTCCCGGTGAGCCGAGCCAGGCTCCGGAACAAAATCAGCGTGTTTATGTCCCCTGGGGTGGGATTTCTTTGATAGATGGCTGCCCGGGGCTTCTGCCTGTTGGGTCCCCAATAATTTACAAGTTTAGTGCGGACTCACAAACAATTATACCTATATATATATACACACACCTATATACATATATATATATATATTACATATACGACAAATTCGTAATTTATTACGAGATACATTTGTGAAACATGAGATGAAATATTTCTTGTGCGTATGAGACACATTATATACATATTACTTGTAATTCGAAATTGTTGTATACACAGTTCTACACACTGTAGGAAATGTTTCGAAGGAAATTTATGTAGATCCTTAATTTAAGTATACCCTTCAACTAAATCTAGTCCGTATATTTAGATGAATGATATTCTTACATGAGAATTAGGATTATAAATTATAGAAGTGGCATGTTTGTATGATACACACAATTACAGGTGTCTTAAACAGACTTACAGCGTGTGTACACTGTTTTTGCAGGAAGGCTTTATCAAATATACGGCCGTTTATACGCGGATGTCCATAAATGGTCTCCAAATATATATATATGTATACGTATGTGTATATATGTATCATTCACACGCACCGTGGGCAGCGGACGGCGGTGCGGGGGGGTGGGGGGCGGGAGGGAGAGGACGGGACCCCCGACCCCCTCCCGCCGTGCGCCCGGGCCCCGCGCTGTTGCCGACCTGCCCGCACCGCACCGCACCGCGCCTCTTCTTTCTCCTCCTCTTCCTCCTCCTCCGGCTCCAGCCCCCGCCCGCCGGGGAGCGGGGCCGCTCAGCCCCCAGGGCCACGGGCAGGGTGGGCTCCCCGGCGCCTCGGGCTGCCGTGCCCCCGCCCGATGCTCTCCCTCTCCCCGGCACCTCCGCGGTGCGGTGCGGTGCGGTCCCTCCCCCGTTAGTGCCACCCGGACCCCGCGTTGTGCGTACGCCCCCGGTACCTGCCGGGCCGGAGGAGGGGAAAAAGAGAGTAAAGCAGAGCTTCAATACTAAATACAGCCGGCAATGCGTCTTAAGCAAACGTTATTTTATGGAACGGAATCGGCTCTAAACCCAGAGGCACCGGTTCGCCGAGTGCTGCGGGATTGCTGCTGCCTCTCGGTCCCCAAAGACCCTTGTGAAAATCTCAAAATAATCAGAAATCATCCCCC
>VZRW01000433.1:208379-242513 GCA_013398125.1 Aegotheles bennettii
TAAACGTGGAGTCAATGATTGACACTGAATTCAGGTGCTTTAGTGTCAATCAGCGAGACAGAAAGTTCCCATTCAGCTGCCAGCCAGGCTGGATGTTGGCAGTTTCCTCGGCCAACAAATCTGATGGAGAACAGTTGAACTGCTGCTGCAGGGGAGGGGATGTGAAAGGCTGTCCCTTCCCAGCCCCGGCTGCTTTCTGGTCTTGGGCACCCACGTTTTTGTATTGCTTGCCCACCTTGTGCCTCTCCACTCTAGAGGTACAGACATTGTTTGGGGCAGAGAAGAGATGAAAGCCACTTGTAGGTTTTGTTTTAACACATTGATGGGTGAAATTCAGAAAATTTGAAGTATGACATATGTGTAGCAAAGCGACCTAGGCAATAACCTGCTTCATATCCCTGCTTTCTCCCTCTGCAGAGAAAATAGTCCCAACTGTTTAGCAGAATCGTGCCCCACCACCTCCCCCACATTTCAGCACCAACAGTACCTGCCAGCATTGGGTTTCTGCTTGTAACGGATTTTGTATGACTGTTGTTGATATAGTTTGACCTCCAGTCCTTGCTTCTGTACAAAATTACACTATGCAATAAAATGTAAAATATGTATCACACAATATGTAATATATAAGAAACACTACACATCATAAAACACACACCATCTTCCATATAATACTGAATCTGCAATAATGGGATGCATATAGCAATGTGTGGGATATTGCAAGATGCTATGCCTTGTACGTGTCTTGTATGTAAAGCTCCTATTACAAGCTATTAGTTAGGTTGTTTGGTGATCTTAAGATCATTCATAGTCAATTAACCCTTGGGACTAAATTATCGCACACTACTGCTGCCACAGGTCGATATCTACATAATCTTTCAGCTCTGGTGCATCAGCTGTCTCTGGGGCTGAGACACGGGGAAATGCTGTGTCTTGTCCCTAGTTTATATATATATGTGTGTATGTGTGTGTGTAGTCACAGTACGTAGTGGCTATTCCTGCTCAAAGCTGTATTGTGTGTGTGTATGTATATGTACATGGGCGCTGTTTCTTTGTAAAACTGTAAAATTTTAAGGTTGTAAAGGTCTTCTTGTTAGGAATGTGCATGACTTTGACATGTACGCAAAGTTGCCCAAGCTAAAAGCCCAGGGAGGAGTGGAGAAAGGTTGTGGAGGTAAGCTGCAGCTGAGCCCGAGGAAGGCTGGCTTGCAGGTTGCGCTTCTGGGCTTCAATACCCATGCTAGGACTGGGCAAAAAGCTGGAGGCTTCATTTTCCAGCTTCTTTAGTGACCTAGCCACAAGGAGCAGAGAGCCATGGGAGCTGAGCTAGAGAAGAAAAGAGCTAGCGTGTCTTTTGATATGTTGTTAAAACGACTGTGATCTGAAGCCAGGGATGCACATTACAATTGTCCTTAGGAGCCCAGTTTTCTCTGTTGTAGCTGTTTAAGGCTGTCAGAAGACAAAGTCTTGTAACTAATGTCATGGGGTGCTGCTTTCAAGAACTATTTTCTTATTTCTGCTAGCGTGTTTTATGTGATTTTTGAAGAAATAATTTAAACTTAAGATTTCCAACATGAATAATGCTAAGTGCGTGTGAGTTCATGTGTGCATGTTTGTAAGTCACAGGCATATACCCGCATGGATCCCACAGCCATCAATAGGAAACATGTGTATGTCCACAGAAAATCAGTTTGCATTTTGAGGGGGGGGTATATCTCTGTGTGAGAGAAATACAGCAAAAAAATAGAGCAAGGGTAGACACAGACACATCAACTGGCCATAGCTTTTAAAAAAATAATTTGGGAAGACAGCAAGGAAGATCTCTCTCAAAGGCTAATCTATGCAAATTTACAGAAAAACCTATTAATGTTAATGGAGTATCAAGCTGTAAAAACACATGTGGAGTGGAGTTTATTCTCTGCATTAGTTACATGGTATAACCTTTTGCTTTCAACCTCTGTAATTATTTGGTCACTAAAGAGCTCTGTTTATTGCTTGGCCACGGCTTAGAGGTTACGTTATGATCTCTGATGTTAGGAGCTTATTCTTCTCTTCTGATCACTGGTAATGTTGCATGCTTCAAAAAATCCGTGAATGATTTTATAATCTTTTCTTCTCCTCTAAATTTAAAACCAGATTTCCAGATTTTGTGGTTAGTTTGTACTGAAAGTGACTCATACTCATCAGACTGGGCCCATTAATTTGCTTGAATTGTTGTTTTTGAAAGGAAAGAGAAAAGTTTCTTTAAAGTACCATCATGTGTATTTCTTTTCCCCTCCTTAGTGAAACAAAACACATTTTTTTTTGCCTTATGATCTGTGTGCAGAATAATCAGAAACAAACTGGTGGAGGAAGAGATGAAGGAACCAGAGAGTTGTTCCAACCTTTGACTTTAACTGGTCCATCTACAAAGAGGATTTGTGAGAGGGTTTGTGCAGCACCTTGCCTGCAGCTTCACAAACTTTTGGGTCTATTTTCTGCCATGCAGTGATCTCTCAAGGGGCTATGGTTCAGCTACATGCTGTAAAGATTTCAGTGCTCATCTGTCTGGTGGATTCAGGAACAAGGGATTTGTGATAAAACACTTGTTGGATTACCATCTTCCAGCCATTTAAGGGCTTAAAGATTAGGATCAGGAAGACTGATTTATCCTCCCAGCTGTTGTCATCTAAGTGTTTGGAGATCTCTTTGCCATGTGCAGAGCATAGACTCTGCTCTGCAATGATTTCTGTCAGCTTCTGGTTTCTAGCACCATGTTTTGACCTTGGGCTTGCCAGAGGTAAATGTGCACACCAATTCTGTGTTTATTGCCTCTCATTCCTCCCCAGCGCTCTCTGAGGGAAAAACACCCAGCACCATATAGCAGCCAGAATTAAAGAATATTTCCTTTAATTCAGCCTGGGGTGCTGGGGCCTCAGCTGCTGTCTCAAGGCTCAAGGTTTTGCTCTGCAAGGGTGTGGAATCTCAACAGAGGCAAGGTGACTTGGTGACATTATAATGACATCATTACTATTCCATCTTGATACAGCATCGCCTGAGGCTGAAGTAGTGCTGTAACCGTTTAACCATCAGATGTGGTAGATGTGGTGCTTAGGGACATGGCTTAGTGGTGGACTTGGCAGTGTGAGGTTAACAGCTGGACTTGATGATCTTAAGGGTCTTTTCCAACCTAAATGATTCTATGATTCTATGATACAATATTGCAGGTTAGTGACCTTTCTGGTGAGCAGAGACCTGACAAGTTTTAGTCACCTTTGTTCATGACTCACTGGTCATTAGATCAGATAAGGCACATCAGATAGGGCTGAAGTCTATCTTGACACCAGAAACTTGTTCCCCATGGCTCTATCCAACGACATTCATCACTGCTAGGGGCCAGTGAATACCACAGAATTGTTCCCAGGGGCTGGGACTTTTTCTAGGTTGGTGGCACTTCCCCTCATTGGAGTTTGGCTCCAGTCTCCCTCTAGCCCTAGCAGCATTGCTGCTGAGCCTTACCTGGTGTTGAAGTGCCACTGGCAAATCTCTTAGACAGTTGCTAATCCCAGGGAAGTGCCCTGCACCTCTGCCCTGTCCGTTTAATCCCAGTCTCTGCAGGTATATTTCCTAAATCATGGTCGAGCAGCATGGCCAGATAAAGCAGCAGCTACTCCCACGGCTGTTGGTGAAGCAAAGCCACAGGGAAGCCAATAATGCGTTAGTGAGATCTGGACTTCTGGGCTTTGCTGTTCATTTCTCTGGGAAGAGGGTTTTACTTCTGCATCTGGAGCATGGCTTCCCTCAAACTTTTATTCCTTTGCTGGTGTTGCCACTGGTGAAAGTACTGTCAGTAAACGCACCCTTCTGGCTCCAACAGCCCCCATAAGTACCCTCTGATAGTGTATTGCAAAAGGTGTCTGTGCACCCTGGACTGGGACATCCCTTGTTTAAAACCTTCCCAATATTCCAGCAGAGGGACAACAAAGCATCCTGCTGACTTCAGTGAAAGTATGGGACTGGTTCCCATGAAACTTATGGATCCTGCATTGCCCTGTGGGTTCCGGGAGGGAGTTGAACCAGTGTCTGAATTTAGAAAGCTGCCTAGAGTGAGCTCATTTCACTCCCATCCCTTCCCATTTTTAGATTTTCATCTAAAATATAATTTTCATTGTGATTATATATTAGTTATAATCATAATCTATTTGACAAGCTGTAGTTCTGACTTCAACCTCCGCTGCCAAGGAGCCATGGGTGGAAATAGCCAAATAACCTTCTGTACCTCCAGCACAATGTAGCGTGCAAACAGAGCACAAACACCCCAAATCTGTTGTTCTGTCTTTGATTTTGATTGACTTCGAAGAAACGTTAAAATAATAATGAGAAGCTGATGACATCGTGGCCTGAGGAATGCACCAGTGCTAGAGAACAGATGGTGCAAAGACATTTTTTGGAAACTTTTTTAAAAAAATGAACTTGGCACCTGGGCCTTTTGTAGGATAAATGCTCTAACTTGGAGCAAACAGAGCACTTGGCAGTTGGGATCCATTGAAAACCATTGATTTTGTGCAGAGGAATGCAGCTCTAGAAAGATACAGATTTCTTTCTTGGTGAGCAGTAATATTTCTTCTTTCATGTTTGAGAGGGCTCATCTCTTTTCCTGTATTATAATTAGAAGGAAAATATCAGAATTTCATTTTGCAGCTCTAAAAAACGTGATTTCAGGGGTAACTGACCAGGCTTTAAAGTAAACAAATAACTATGAAGAGAAGGGATCATTAGTTTGTCCTTCAGTTCTGTATTTTATCAATTTGAGTGGTTTCTGCTCTATTTTTTTACCTAGCAGTCCCACAAGCATTTTCAAGTGGAAGTTAAATCAATCTGTAGTAAATTTAATCCTATTCATAGTACAGTGGCTTTTGTCAATCTTAATTCCCTGCCTTCTTATAAATAGTCACAGCCTCTTAGATGACTTTGGATTCAACAGATGATGTTATTGTTATATTGAACTCAACAAGTCATGCTGGAAAAAAGAATCTTGTGAAGAAAAGCATCTGACCTTGATCTGAAGACTTTCAATGATAGAGTCCACCTTATCCTTTGATCGATGATTCTGTGTTAAAAAAAAAAAATCTATGCTTTATTGCTTATTCAAATTTGTCTGGCATTTACTTTCAAGCAATGAATCTCACTTGGCATTTCTCAGCTAGATTAAAGAACCATTCAGTACCTGGTATTTTCTTTTTCCAGCTGTACTTGGACATCCTAGTGGAGTCACCTCTTAATCTTCTTTGCGATAGACTAATCAGATTGAGCTGTGTAAGTCTCTCACTAGAAGGCATGGTGGGGTTTTTTTGGATGTTGGTTTTTTTTTTTTTTACAGCCCTCGAATCATATGGATTTCCATATGGCTTGACATCAGTAGAGATTTATGCTAGCTTGGAATTTGGCTGTATATTTCAATTACTGCGAACATTTTGTGGCCTGGGGTGGAACGCGCCTGAGAGCATGACAAATTATTTGTAACATGCATATCTGTTGAACTGCGTTTAACAATCAAATGGAGTAAAATTCAGCTGCATGCAGATGATCAGCAGAAAGCCCATGTCCCATTAAACTGTTTCCATGGGTTTATGTTCATCTGAAGTGCAATTGAGGCCATGGGAGCAAAGATAAACATCAGCCATTGAGACAGATGCGTAACTTATGCACCTCATTTTTCATGGCCTCAGTGGAGTTATGCTGATTTGCACCAGCTGAAGACCTTGGCCCACTGTAAGCAGCACAAACTGATAAAAGAGTCCAATCCTCAGCTGGCTGCATATATGAGAGCTTGAACGCAACCTCAGTGCTTGGTAATATCTCATTAAAGCCTGAGTCAATATGGCAAGGGGACATAGTTATATCAGAGCCAAGATACAGCAATTTCACAGAATCCTAATTGCTGCAGGACTTCTGAGGGGGAATCTGGCCCATCATTTTGTTTATTAGCTCCAGGCAATATTTTTCCCCTTAAAACTGATACAGAAACAAAGACAAGTGAAATCTAAGTGTTCAGCTGATGAAGGTTGTTCAGATCCCATTGAAATGCTTTCCCTTGGTCATGGAAGCCCAAGCAAGGTCCTGAGCAGCCGTGGGACTTGGTGGCATGTATTAGCACCCTTTGCATCCCTGGTTTTCCATATAAGTACATTTTCACACAAACATTTGGATACATCCATGTGCATGTAGGCTTGTGTAAATAGGTGCTCCCATAAATCATAGCCATCAATGTTCATGTATGTGTTATAAATATGTACATCTAAATACAGGAATGCCTACATTTATATTTTATGCAGAGGGCTATAGATAAGACCGATGATATGGATAGGAATGTGCGAGTGTTTGTGTTAAATCTGATGTCTGGTTGTGTACACCAGTATGATCAAGAGAATGTGAATAGAAGCGTGTGTGTTTATGTATGTGTGTGTGGAGCTGGTGTGGGGAAGGGCCACTGGGAAATAAATGATACGAAACGTCTGTACATTCCAGGGAAATGTTCGGATCCCTGAGGTTAAGGGATATGCTCTAGTCATAAAAATAAACACACTGGTGTAGCATGCCATTGATATGTGGATAAACTCACTAAGGACGGGTAGAGTTTCAGCTTTCACCTCCTTCTGATGGTGAGCTCGCTGCTTTCCTCGCTGCCTCTTTTGACAGTTCAAAGTAAAATGACATTTTAAATAAGAGGTTAAAGAGCAGAGGAAAACAGAGGTTTTCTGCTTGAACCGGGGGAAATTTGATAAACCAGTCTTCCAGAGATGCCAGTGATTTCAAAAGGCTCCATTTCCTTTTGATAAGGTTTTGAGAGAGTAATTCAGAGTAGGATCTGTTAGCCAGAGCTCTTAGCTGCTAAAATGTCAGATCAGAGGCTGAGCTATTTCCCCAAGAATAACGGTTAGTTATTGCAATGTATAGCCTATTGTGCTAAGCCCTTTACAAAATCTTTGCACCACCACTTCTATCCTGCCTTTAAAATCGCACTTAGATTTGCAAGAAGAATGGTCGAAGGGTTTTAATTAGGCAAGACCTGAAGAAAGGCTCATGTGCTTTAAATCTTGACCTACTTTTTCCAACCATGTGCATTCTAATCAAAGATGCTACCTCCCCTTGCAAACATTGCCTTCTTCATACCCCCAGACCATGATGGCTGAACCAACAGTCCTTCAAGAAGAACATAAAGCACAGAAGCACCCAGAATTATAGAGGAGGGAAGTTCTGACCTGTCACCATCAGTTGTGTTGGAAGTTCAACTGCCAACCATTTATCAAGGTTCCATTGATAAGAGTAGATAATCAGTGGTAGAGAGATGCTATAATCCTGTGCAGACATGAGTAATGTGTTTCATTAGTGGTTATGATCACATTAATAGGAATGGTTATATGATTGTTAAATATGTAAACAGGGTATTGAACCCGTCCTACTGGTGTGTACAAAACAAGACCATTCTATACCTATAATAGTTCACATTAGCTCAAATTCTGCCTCTAGGTCTGCTGCAAGAAAATTTGGCAGAATGGGGCTGACTCACGTTTGAATTCAGGTCTAATGATGATGTAGATACAACTGGTTCAAGCCATTTTCATTTGTGCACTGACATCTACAGTTCCAACCCTGCGTTGGCAGTGTGAGCAGAGCTTACATTCCCAAATCAACCGTGAGCAAACACTGATCACTGTTCAACTACACCATGGCTTAAAAACTACCTTTGCATATAACTTAGAAACTCGGAAGCATCTGAATACTGATTAGCCCTATCTAAGTCACAAAGTCAAGTTTATCGGTGAATCCAAAATCACCTGGACTCTTTTCTTTGACCTGGGGAAGTTCCACTGAAGGCTTTGTGGTCATCTATCTGCTTTGCTTTGAAACCTGAGGATAGATGTTCTCTTTTTGTGACAACTCTACAACTCCATGAGGCTTGGGGAAAGCGGAGGCAGAGCTTTTGTAGCACTCTCCTGTATTGCTTGTAGGAATTACTGGGTATGTATGAATTTCCCTGTGATATTACATAGGCCAACATGTAGGTGTTGTTGCTATCAGATGTCTAATGCATAACTTTTTGGACATAACTCTGGGCACACAGGAGCATTAGGACTCTAGGCCTCCCCATATAGTCAACCTTGTACACAGTTACAGTGAAAGAACAAATACGTTTGGAGCCTCTTTCATTGGTCTTATTTTGGTCTCTAGAAAAAAGAGAACAGCAGTGGGAATTTGAACAGAATGTGGTTTGCTGGTTTAGGCAGGCTGTAGGTTTGGAGGAGGAGGAAATCTGAGCTTTCTCATGCTGTGACACTGACAGTCTTTAGGTCACTGCTTTATCAGTGTAAAAAGGAGTGGCAAGTTATGTTACTGTGTGCTTTTATGCGCTTTCCCCAGGATCAGAGGGTGATAACAGGGTTGTCATAACACCAGTGGGTTGCCCTGAGTGACAGAGCAGTTATGGTGTGGCTGCAAGAGCCAAACTTTTGGCCAGGATGTCTAGCTCACTCCATATGAAGACAGTGCAAGACCAGATACACCACAATCCTTCCTCTGTCAGGTGCCTGGAATGGGACCAAAGGTGTGAGCAAATTTCAGGTGAGCAGACTTCAGGAATCCCCATCATCTGGTGGGACTAGAAGAGATCCCCAGCAGATTGTTCTGAGGTGCATGCCAGTTCTCAGCCCTGCCTGGGTTCGTGTGTGACCCATGAGGAGACACCTCCCTGTTTTGGCCATGTGCTGAAGGAGGGAGTGCAGGACCTCTAGGAAAGGCAGCTCCATGCTGAAGCACTCCATGGACTGGAAGGTCCAGCCTGAGGACCTTCCTTGGAAAGCAGTATCATGGCCCATCATGTTGCTCTGGTGGAGCATACCTGGGCCGAGGGGCAGAATTTGGACAGGTTTGCTGCCAGGTAAAGAGCTAGTTTTGGAAGATGGAAAGTGAGTGTCCCATTGGCTGCTCTCTCCCAGGTTTCCTGCATTACACAAGCCAGTGTCTTCACAGCCTCTGACCCAGTTGCTCCTGGTACACAACAGCTTTACTAAGCTGTGGGTGCTCCAGTGATGGCTGAAAGACTTGACTGTGTGTGAAAGTGGGCAGATTACAACCATGACATCCAAAATGCTGTCAAGAAAGAGTCAATCAAACACTTAGGTATAACCCCGTCACCTTGGAAACACAGAATCTATCCTTGGCTAGTGTGACTTGTCAAAAACATCGATAGGATGGTGCTGATTCACACCAGCTGAAAATTTGACCCACCACCCAGCTATATGGACTGTGTGGAGTAAGAGATATGCAAGCTACATAAACATGCATCCCATAGATGTGCACGTGTGTGAATAGCGTAGACAGAAAGATAGAAGATAGAAACAGGTATCCAGCTAGGAAAATATGTATAGCATCTTTCTGTAAAAGACCAGAGTGTGACACTCAAGATCCCCTGTTATGGTTGCGATGCACAGCAAAAACCTGATTTTCATTCAGGTTTTCACAATCACTGCTATCTTAACTCCAAGCCTCATTAAATCAACCTCGGCTGAACTGTGGTACAATGTTACAGTGCAGATCCTCTCCTTTCCCAATGGGAAACTAACTTGGACTCGGGAGCCATCATTTAACCTTGGAGTCTCTGAATCAACAAGGCAGTTTCTGCAGAGACACCTGGCAGCGCACGCATTTTATGCTTTAACATG
Organism: Aegotheles bennettii; assembly: GCA_013398125.1. Lineage (NCBI taxonomy): Eukaryota > Metazoa > Chordata > Aves > Caprimulgiformes > Aegothelidae > Aegotheles > Aegotheles bennettii. The sequence goes on from VZRW01000433.1 coordinate 218,078, forward strand.
GCTGGTAAATCCTGGGTGGTTAAGTAAACTTAACCTTCATTTATGAAACTTGCGAACCAAAGGGTGAAATGTGCCTTGTGCAAGTAATTACGTAAAGGTCTTAGAGAGTGGAGTTATCACTTAAAGACGCCGGGCATTGCTAATGAGTTGACTGAGAATTGATCTCTCTGTAATTTAGTTATTTATATGCAGTTCCTGTTTTCCATGCTCAGCTATAGGTCAAGCCCACTTTGAACTGCTCAGAGACCCTCAAGTTTGTCAAGCAAAGTCCCAAAGCCATGGCACAATGATATTTTAGAAAAGTAAATATTGTCCTGAGGGGCTTTAAAAAGGAGGCAAAGCTGTTTGCTTTCTAGCTGGTTCTTTAAACCGGACAACTGCTTCCTGTTACTAAGGGGTCTCTCAGCAACGTGACTTTGTTTCTGTTAAATAGAAAAGAGCTTCAAGAAAAATGTCAGTACCACCTTCCAGGTATTTTCATATCCCCGTGAGCTGAGTAGGAACAGCCTTGGGTTTCTGAATAGAAATACATTTGCATTGTTCTGCAAAAGATGCAGTATGGGGGATAATGGATCCTGGGTTGGAGAAAGCAGGGAAAACCTCAGGCTGCTAAACATTACTCCCAGGGCTAATAATTTTCTGCCAAATGGCTGTGAGCAATGTTCAAAAACCTGCTTGCTGCCCTATATATGCATGTCTGGACATATATCGATACCTCATTAGGGGGGTGTGTTATCCTGTGTTTGTAGGCTCACGTGTGGATTTACTGGTGCTGCTGCTGAGAGGTTCATGCAGATGGGCTTTCATTTTCACAAGGGAAACTCATGGGGAGGAATAAGTGATGCTCCACTGTGTGAAGGCACATTTTGGATGCCTGAGCTGGCATCTGTACACCACAAACACCACACTCACACTGGAATTGGGCACCAGTGAGAGTGCACACATGTTCTGCTCCTTTCTGCAGACTTCAGCCGCAGGTTCATACGGTCTGGGCAGACAGAGCACATGTGAATTCGAGCACACCTGAGTCCAGGTAGCCAGCATCACTCAGAAGACCAACTGAGCTGAGGTTTTTGAGCCCAGTATAGCCAAGTACTGTAGGGTGCTGCTCATGCCTAAATGTGGCTGTTTGGGAACAGAGCTACAGACTGGCCATGGCTAAAGTAAAGCCAGCAGTGCAGGTGGGGGGCCTGGAAATTACAGGGCTGAGCTTGTTTCAGCCAGTTCTTAACCTGACAACACAGACATCTGGAGAGGGCTTTCTGCCTCCTTGAACTGGTGTTACTGAAAATACTGGCACTCGTGGGCGAGGAGCTGTTCACAAATAGCTGAGGCTGTGTAAGGGACTGGCTACAAAGGTGCAAATCTTGCCTTGTAAACACTGGTGACTTGCAAGAGCAGGACCTTCCTGGGAGCCAGCTGCTGCTGAAAATGGGGCTGAAATTACCGTCCTCTAATTCACTTCCATGGCTGCTGTGTTGGTTTATGACTCACTAGTACAGATGAACACTTTCAAAACAATCTTGCTTGGCTCACAGCTTTTGTCTCACTCAAGTTTTTTAAATTTATGTATTTGGGTTTGGGTTTTTTGTTTGTTTGTGTGTTTTGAGAATGACATCTTTGGCTTATAGCCAAGTACCCTAGATAGAGCATTGTCCTTTCTCATGCTTCCTTACTTGTGGTGGAGAGACTGAAGGTACTTGACCCAAGTCTCCCAACCTGGCAAATCATGAGTTTTGTTCAGCTTTAGCAAACACAGCCTCTGTGGAAGGACTTAAATCAGGCTCTGCCAGGCTCTTGTTCCTGCCTTTGCAATCCTGCATCTGCTGAACACCCGTGGGACAGCGGAGGAAGGGTGCACGCAGCTTTCTACATGGGCAGGGCTCAGCCCTTGGCAGCAGCAGGACCCCTGAGCTGAGACTTCTTGTGGCTGATGGACATTGTCACGGAGCATCACTGTTAGATAGCTGTCATCTCTAAAGGGTGATTAGTCCAGGCTGGATCACCCCGTGTCCTCCCTGGATAGATCTGAGAGACAAATGTGGGTCATGTCAGCTTGATCCTGCAAGTGAAAAGATGGAGACTCCTGAAGGTTGGAGCAAATCTGCAGAAGAGGGTCACTGGGATATCTCTTTCCCCACCAGTTCTTGGTAGCTGGGGCCTTGCCTAATGGTCTGTTTCAAATCAGGTGAAGAGGGACATCCTCAAACATGTGGCACCATCTCTTCAAGGAGAACCTTACCACCATTTGAATATTAATAACTGACCCTCCCTTCCCCTGAAGCCTTTAGCAGGCTCCAGACGTTTTCCTTAAATCCCCCTTCAGTGATCCAAGACCTTTTCTCCATCCTCAGCAGCATCCCTGATTGCTGCTATAGGAATTTTGCAGGGCAGCGGGTCTGCAAGCAGAAAGGCAGGAGGAGGAAGGCAGGAGGAAGGCAGCCTTCGCCATCTAGTGAGCAATGCACACATCACCAGCAGCTGCGGCTGCAGGAAGGGCTGATCCATGGCTCTGATGAAAAACCCTTTTTCTCACCTCTTGAAGAACGTACTAACAATACCAAGCTACGTTGTTCTCTCCCACCCACCATGATTAACATCTTGCTGACAAGCTTTTGTAGACAGCACATTACTCTTACCTAGAATTTAAGCAGTTCTGCTCCTGGGAGGACTGCTGCTGCTAAAGCACGTGTTTTCTCTCCTGCTCTGCTTGGGATTGCAGTCGGAGCAGGGGTAGCACCAAGGGAATGGGGAGACAGATCCGTGCGATGCAGTCATTTAGCTATAGATGCAGTACACAACCCCACAGGTGGTCTGTGGCTGTATTAAGAATAGAAACAAAATTCTCTGTGACATACAATACATGCACTGAGAAGTGATTTTTTTTTCCTTATTTTTTTTTTTATGGGATGCCCATAAATGTACAGGGTCCAAATTCCGTCTATCTCAACTTAAGACATGTCTGATAAATGAACACTTCTTTGGAGGGTTTCTAAAGGTTACTTGACATCTGCCTAGAAAAGCTAATGAGCAGGAAACTGGGCAGGAGCTATTGATAGATCCATTCCTGCTTTCCTGTCTGGTTTTCTACTGCCTGTCCCCTATTTTTAGCCTGGTTTCCAAAGGAAACAGGGGATTGTGTGATTGCTGTGCCCACACCAGTCTATCGGTCCCTGCCTAATCACTCAAACAGGCAGGTTTCAGCCAGGTTTGCATGTGGAATAGACTCCTGTTAGACCCCTTCATGTTTTGTGGAAATAAATAGCCAGGGGAGAGGGAAGGACCCCAGATCACTGCTCTGGCTGAAGGGTACATTGTTGAGTGAGCCTAGCACTTTAAGTCCCAGAGAAGCTGCATACAAATGAGATTCAGATAATGGGTTTTCATAAATTCAACTATAAAGTTGTTAACAAATATGTTAACAAGATATTAAAAAATATTATTTGTTAATATAATGGCAATTTAGTATGTTAAACATACAAAGCATTTAATGGAGTGTTATAGTATTAATTGTGTTCCACCAACATCTTAACAAGCCCTGTTTAGGAGGAGATGCAGTGTGCCAGGTGCTGTACAAGCATGTAACCTGCAGATGGTCCCAGTCCCTCCAGCTTGGGCTTTCTTCAGGCATCACATGCCACAGCTGCTGCACTGGTTTATGACACTGTCAAATTCAGGAGCTGGACACAGTTTTGGAAGGCCTATTTTAGAAAAATAAGGAAGTAATTTCTTCAGTTTTTAAGTCTGAGGGACATCATGAATTGGAGCTTTGGCAGGGCTAGAGAAAAGCTGATTTCAGTTGAGGATGATGATATAATACTGATCCAAACATCTGTCATTCAGTGTCTCTGAGACCCTTCAGAGAGAGCTGTTGCAAAGTTTGACCCTCCAACTGGTGTAGAACAGCTTTTAAGTGAGTCACTGTGACCCTTTCCTGCATTTATCCTGTGTGTTTCAGGGATCAGAGGAGAGGTCAAGGGCTATCTTGAAGGTTAGGAGATGTGCTCACAGTCAAGGGCTGCTCCTGAACAGTGTCAATATTTGGTCTTACACAGAAGATATGAACAGGAGATAAGAGGGTGCTGAGACATCCGCTGGAAAGGTGAGGCCAGGCATCTGATGGGGAGGATGAAGGTGGGGTCAGTGGAGCAGAGAATTGCCCATAGCCCCATGTCGCAATGGTGGCACTGCTTTGCAGCTCGCTGGTGTTTCTCTTTGCCAGGTCACATGTAGGTGGAGGAACCTTGTCGTTCCTTAGAGGAAGGAATAAGCAACTTGGCCAAGGTCAAAGAACAAACCCTCATTAAAACCTTGAGTCCCTGAACCCAAGTGCAACCCATTTCCTCCCACTGTTATAAATGGGGACCCCACGTGCCCAGCTGAAAAGCATAGTGTTCTTGGGAGTGCAGCATGGCAGTTGGTTGCCCATGTGCCCTGCAAAGCAGAGGTGTGTGATGGCTTGGGACCTAATAGATGCTATGTTTGGTGGACAATATGGGAGGAGGGCTCCGTTCCCGTAGTTTGAGCAGTCTCAGGACTGTTGTGCTGGTAGCTGAAGGAGAGCTCAGAGGGCATGGAGGATGGGATCTTGATGGTAATCTTGAGTGTTAATACAGGGTTAAAATCCTGATAATTTTTAACTCAAGGGGAGAAATCTCTCTTGGCTCTTTATCACCAGCAAACTCAGCCTGATGCCTATTAAATACCTATTATGTAATTATAGTATATATTGCCTACTTAAACGCCTTCTGCCATCTGATTTACATGATTGGGCTATTCATTCTTCCCTTTTCCACCTGTTTATTTGTGCTCCAGAGCACAAATAAATACCCTGTGAGCTTCACTGGAGGAATGACTGCAGCCCACAGCAAAACAGCCCCACATCTGCAAGTGACAAGCAGTTCTAAGGTGCTCAGTGGCTTCCAGTGAAACCCAGGCTTGGGGAGCCCAGCTCCTCCTGAAGCCAAACCTAGTATTCTGGAAAACTTTGCCAACATGTGTTGACAAAGGAATCCTGTCCCTGCACCTTGGCAGAGACTCAGGAGGTACTGAAGTCGGATGGGCAATGGCTTAGTCTCTCACACAAAGAAGCAAGCAGGCTGGAAAGCTCCTTTTGGAGTTCAAACGGATGTTTCCCAGGGCTCATAAAATACACAGTTTGAGTAGTAGCTATATTTCTAAGGCTGCTCCCACACCTGCAACAACCTTGTAAATGGCCCTGGGATATATGGCTTTAAGACTCCTTGTAAAAAGTAAGATCAACACAAGATTTACACAGTTTTATGGAATTGTTTTATAAGCTATTTTGACAATGAATACTGCTATCAAAATCACCTCTGGTGTTAATCATGGAGGAAGCATTTAGCAGGAGCCAACAAAGATGAATTTAACTGCTTTCCTAGCTAGCTGTGAGACAGAGCTGTGTATCTCTTGAAACCTAGAGCATCACTCACGCAGCAGTGCACAGAGGCTCTGGGGTGGTGGACCAGGTCTTCAAACCCTGGGGAGTGGACATGTTTTGGGATGTTTCACCATGCTCAGAAGGGGATGGGGACTGAACAAGGAATATGAGTGGTGAAGCCAGAGCTCAGCCTCCCCTCCTCCCCTGCCCATGGGTGGGAGACTTCAGAATGGTGGCCCAGGGAGGCAAGGGAGCAGGAGGGGGCAATTCATAGAAAGCCAAGACCAAACAACATGTTATTGGGGTAGGTGGGGATCAGTGTTGATACACCACCTTGTATCAGGAGTGTTTCCTTTACAGATGTACACTGGCGTGCTGGCACCTTTGTATTTGTAGTGTGCTTGGTGCAGAAGACACAGCCAGGATCCAAGGGGTGGTTGTTTTCCTGCAGCATGAACAGCCAAAACAGTGAAGCCACTTGGAGCAGGTCTTTCTTACCAGTGGCTGCAGAGTTGAGGAAGTGCAAAAGGATCTCTTTGGTGTCCATCCTTCTCATGCTGCCTCAGCTGCTGATGCTGGCTCTCTTAAAAGCTTTTCCATGCGGTATATTGACTGAAAATCTCTGGGAGGGGTGGGGGGTATTTCAAATACTCAGATTTCCTCACCTTAGTGCTGGTCTTTGGTGTTTTCATTGCACAACTGTCAGAAGCCACATACTAACCAGAGTCTCACCACTCACTGCTGATGAGTTAGAGCATCCTTCCCACTGCTCTGGACAGCCCCTCAGCTTCCTTCTTTTGAGAGACTCTTATCCCATTTCACCTGAAAGCCCTGGTGCTGAGCCTGATCTTACCCATATTAAACGAAGAGCTGAGGCTCCCTGCTGTCAATGTGCCCCCTCTGCTTACCTTCCACGTCAGCTCTCAAAGTGAAAAAGGATCACACTGGCACTTGTTCCATGCTCCCAGGATGTTCCCAGTTTTCTCTGTAGCTTTAAATGGGAGTGTAAAACCATCTGTGCTTGGCCAGACCTAGGTCTGCCTAGCACTGTATACAGGGCTCCTGCAGTAGCTGTGGGCAGATGTCTCAGAAAAAGCAACAGCAAGGCAAGGTCATCGTATTTCCCCCAAGAGCTTTCCCAGAATGAGTGTCTGCATCACAGGGGATTTCCAGACACTGCTGTGGTTTATCTGCTCAGTTGCCCTCAGTGGGACTGTTTTCTTGATATTTGTCCAATCTTTCCTTTGACCCTGGTGGACTTTCTACATCCCCAGCATCCTTCAGCAAGGACTTCCTCAGAACCTCTGCTGATCAGGAGGAACCACCTCCTCCTCCTCCTCCTCCTCCTCCTGCTTGAGTGTGGCTTCCAAAGGCTTCACTCGCATCCTGTGCTGAGAGACTGTGCACAGCTACTCCCTTTCTGGTTTCTCCTAGTGACTCAGGATTTTGTAGCTCTCTGCCATCCCCTGCCAAGCTGTTTCTTTCCTATATACTTACAAGTTCCAGCTAAATGCACAGGGACATAGTATGTCTGTACTTCCAATTTCTTCATGCTCTGAAGGTACCCAGAGAGAACGGCTGGAGGCTGAATTAGGTGCATGGTATTTTGGCATCCTCTGCTGTTTGGCCCAGTGTGACTAGTCATTATACTCGGGCAGTTCTTGGCCCTCAATCTGCACACAAGAGAAGTTTAATGCACAAAATAACTCCTTTGCAGTATAGGATACGGCCACGAGATGTCTCTTTGAGCCGTATGGGACTCCAGGCTGGTAGACCGGAGCCCACAGTGGACCACAAGCTGCGCAGAAGCTTCTGGGACCAGCAAAACACCCCCCGCTGCAGTTAACAAGATTGGAGAGCAAAGCTGTGTGTGTAGGCAGAGGTGATACCATTTATCAGATCTGTGGGTATAGGTGAGAGAGAAAAAAACACCCCTGAACCCAAACAACTAAGCTTTCAAACACACAAGGTCTTTTTCACTCCAAAAATAAGAACCATCATCTTCAAACTAAATCTTTGCTGCAAACAATCACTCTGAGTCTAATTGAATTTTGTTAGTTATTCAGATTCATGGAGAGAAAAGTCTGGCTGATACCTATGGAGAAATGGCAATGGCATTAGCAAGGAGAGAAGTGGTAAGATTGTTGGGCAAAGAGAGAGAGAAAGAGAAGAAAAGAGAGGTAGGTGGTTGCTGTCTGTGGTGTAAAGAAGGTTCACTGCTGCTGGGTTTAGGGAAATATATGTGCCATAAAGACTAGTGAGTCTAAAAGTTCTAATATGCAGCAGAATTGGAAATGAAAACTTATCTTTTAATGGTATCTTGTAAGTTTCCCATAAGGCTCTGGACCAGAAAGCCAGAAATGGTGTGATTGTTTTGTGAAAAATGTTGTCCAATAGGCAACTGAGTGCATCAGATGGATAGTAATGCTGCATAACATGTAAATAATAATTTTCAGCAGCTTATCTCTAGCATCATAAATTGCCAACAACTTCCCAGCACAAAACTGACTCCCATCAAAAACTCGCTTATTGCTCTGGACACTATTAAATGACCATTTTCCAGCTGAGAAGGTGCTGATGGCCATGCCAGGAAAAAACATTCATCAGCCAGTCTTTAACTGGTTACCATCCAAACTCGGGACCAGAACCATTCCTGCAAATAAGTGGCAAAATGTTTGTTTGATCTGATAGCTGGAGCCCTTTGTCGGGAGCTCACAATGTGTGAAAAAAAGAGAAGAAAAGCTCTGGCGGTAATGCAGCTGGAATGAATGCTTCCCTTGCCTGCCGCTCAGAGCAGATTACAGTTCACCTGCTGTGAACTAATCTCTCGGGGAGAGGGTCAGTTGTTTGGATAGTGTTGCTAATGGAAGGCAAAACCTTTCTCCACGTTCCCTCCTTCAGCGCTAGGTCTGTTTAGGAGATGAGTCAGCCCCGGGTTATTCATCAACCTAGGAGCCATCCACCCAAGTTCACAAGGACCTCTAAAGCGCTTTACAATTACAGGAAATTATACTTAGCTAATGTTAAAACACAGCTATCTTCTCACTTCTCTGACAAGAGAAGCAGAGTGTCAGGTTCGTGTTCTGCATTATTTCATTGTGTTGGAGAAAAATACGTGGGAGGAATTTATTTCCTACCACAATGCTTCTCTTTGTGGACCTGAGCTCCACTAGTGCTGGGGGAGATTTTCCTGGGGAAGGCTGCAGAGGAGGTGAGGCAGTGCTTGGGGAGCCTTTCTGATGATTGACCCCTTTTATAGGAAAATTTATCACCATGTGTAATGCTAAATCATTTAGGGATGTGTGAAAGATGTATATTTTGCTCTTGTGCAGGCATTGAGAGAGAGCTGTATTTTACTGTCTCCTGTTTAATCCAGCATCCTCCTTGGGACACATGGCTGCAGTGAAACATTGATATTTTGTCATGTGAGGCCATTTGCTTTATGATTAAGAGAAGGTGTTTCAGTGCTTGCAAGATGATCATCAATTTTATCTCCCATAATTTCTCTGTCCTTAACTTCACAATGTTTCCATAATTTGCCTTTGACTTAGTAGCTTAAATTTGTCTGTAAATCTGTTTTTCTGGGAGTGTAAGAAAAAGATCTTCTTTAAATCATTCTTATGTGAAGAGACACTTGCAATGGTTTTTTATTAATATTATTCATTATTTTTATGACAGTGCAAGCCATGCACTGAGGTATTGAGAAACTACACAGAGATCAGAAGGAGGGGAAAAAATAGTTATTGTCAGCTTTCTTTTATATAAAAAAGGGAAACTAAGGCACAAATGCCCCAGGTCCTGCAGTGTCTATGATACAGCTGAAAATCTGGGATTAAACCTGTATCTTCTCTACCAGGCCAGTGCTGTAAATGTCAGCATGCTATTTTTCTCTCCAACATGACTAGATTTTTAATTTTACTTTTGTGAACTCCCTTTTTTACCCTTCAAAATACTTGCTTTTCTTCAGGTTGTAACAGGGACGTGATGGTGCTAAAATATCAGAACAAGTAGCAAGTGTTTGCGCTCTCTTTCTTTGTCTGGCTTTAGGGAAAGGATAGCAGTAATTCCTGTAGTGTAAAGCTATTTTTGTGGTTCAGGTACTACAATGAGGTCCACACCCTGTGGAAGCAGAACAAGACTAATCCTGACAGCCCTGAACCCAGCAGATGTCTTTGCCTTGGCCTCAATGGGGCTTGGTATCAAACTGTTGGTGCATAATGTTAAAATTGAGGACTGCTGGACTAGTAAGCAATAATCATTGCTGGGATACGACCACATAAACCCTCAATCATCACTAAAAGCTATCCTTCGCAACAGTAAAACCCCTTTAATTTCTTTAACTGTCTCTAGATGGCACTATGGCAGTAGAAGTTTTACAAGGAGAAATTGGAAGGGAGGGAGTCAGGAGGCTGCCGGCTCCTGCCCTCTGCTACGATGTTCCTGGGCTGAAGGGCAAAGAGATCATGTCCTTTTTTGTGCGCTCCACAAGACAACAATCACGCCAATAAACTCTTTTTTTTCCCCCTCAGGGGTTAAAACTAGTTTTATGATCTGGAGGATGTTAATTTCTTACAGCATCTCTATATGCTTCATAGGTGGGAGTAGGGCAGAGGTGGATCCGTTTCACCTTCATCATCAGTTACAAATTTTCCATAAACTCTTCCCCACAGGGAAGGATTAATTTTTGTATACTTTCCACCTTACACTCACTTTTCAGGTGTTATTTGTCTGCTGGTGTCAGGTGCTTCTCTGTGATTTTCCCACTTAACCTGTCAAGAATATGGAGATACCACTGAAGCCAGAATTCCCCACATTAAAAATCTGCTTCATTAGAGTCCTGGTGGGAGAAAACATTCTTCTCCAAGACACAAAGACTGGTGGCAATTCATGCTAATGAAGTATTTAAAAACCTAAGAGAAACAATACTTAAAGGGCTAACAAAAAGAGGATGACAGCAAAACAGAGAGTGTACAAACAGCAGGGCAGTATTGCATTTTCAGTTTACATATTGTTTTATGTAATTGCAGCATTGTTATTGCATCTATCAGAAAATCACTTGTGCTCCTGCCAGAGCAATTCTAATGCTCTTTGAGGTCAAGCTAGCCTTATTGTCTTGCTTTTCAAATGCTGTTTGATTTTTCAGTAGTTAGGCTCAAGGGATATTTTCTCCCCAGAACAATGAATTGTTTTACTTCTTTCCTAATGAAAAAAATAAAAAAAATAAAAAAGCAGCAATATTACTCCATGGCTGCTAACTTCAGTGCTGGATGAAGCAAGAAGCTGAACCGCAACCCTGTCTTTGGGCAGATAAGCAGACCTGTCACAGTGCAATTATTGCCTTCAGACCTTATGCTGCAGAGGAAGAAATGGCATCATGGGCTTAGCAGCTGTGGGGCTTGCTGCAGCAGCAGAGCTTCGTTTAGTTTCAGTGTCCTGTGATGAGCTTTAGAATGCTGAACTTTTCCAAAGGTGTTCTCACAGCCCAGTTTTAGGAATCTAATTGAAGTATTGCCATCAATGTCCTAAGGTAGGTGCTTCCAAATAGTGGCTGAAAGCATCCCAATCCAGTGTTTTAGGGTAGAACTGGCTTATCTTCCTTCCTAAGTTTAGATCCCCCTGAATGATTTCAATGCCTCCTCTCCCTTGCACTTCAGTAGGAGCTAAGGACCTGGATCTGTCTGAGGAGGTGAGCCTTGGTCAGTGGAGAGTTGTGCCTATAAATTTAATTTCAGCTGAGCCATCAAGCTGCCTTAAGAAGTCAACAGCCAAATACTAAATCTGGCATGAAATCTATGACCAATGGAGCAAAGAAGTAGGAACATTTACTTATAAGGAACATTAATGGAAGATGTGAACTGTTAACTTCCAGGGCTTATCTTTGTAGATATCTGTTAACTTCCAGGACTTATCTTTGTAGAAAAGGCATTTTCTTTCCATAGCGAAACATGCAATATGCAGCTTCCCTTTCCAGATGTACTTGAATTTCCCAAGGAAAATGTGGTTCTCCATCCCCCTCATTTCAGCGGTGTTGCACTTCCAATGTTCACTTTGCCCCTTCAGAGTAATGATGCTTCTGCTACAATGGGGACAGCTGAGGAAAATTAAGAAGACAGCACCAAACAATTGCAGAACATGTGCATACCATGTGTGGAAGTGGTTGATGTTGTGGGACGTGTGTCCTTGGAAGCCCCCAATCTGTCCCCACCACAGCCCTGCTCTGGGCCCTGTCATATGTCAGTTGTTAGGAGCTGTGTTGACACACTATAGGTTGTCCCTATAGCATCTCTTTGTGCACATGAGTTAAGGTTCAGGGTGTCTTCAAGTTCTGTTCTCATGGAGATGTCCTAGAGCATCCCAATCCCCTGCTTCCTCCACGCTTTAAATTCATACCCTACTGCTGCTGTTCCTCAGCCTTTGGAGGTCATCACCCCAGGGCAGAGCTCAGGCCCAGTTAGGGTCTCTGCTGCTCTTCACCCTTGCTGTGGCCTCAGTGCACCAATGTTCTCCATGCCTAAAGCTACATGTATTTTCCTTGGCAGAATCAGTCTGCCAGGAGCCATCATCCAGGTCCTGGGCGTCACAAGTGCCTAACGCAAAACAAGGTGGCAGTCGCTCGCGAGGTCACGGCGTGGCTTCACTCTCGGGTCATCTGCAGTGATGACTCTAAATAGTGCAATGAGAATCACCGGACTTTAGCTGAACTCCAGGGAGCTGGGACACTGTGCTTCCCCTCCAGCAAAATGTGAGGAGAGGTGAACCATGTATGACGCAAAAATGAATTTTGCTTTCTGACTGCTGGTCTTTGGAAACTGCTGCACATGGTGTGAGCGCAGCAGCTTCAGGCAGCCGGCTGCAATGGAGCCCTTGTTGTTGTTGTTGTTATTATTATTATATAACTGCACTGCTATAAGCCAATCACTTCTTCAGCCCTGCTGAGCAGCCCGTTTGGGATGTGAGCAGAATGTTATGGCAATCAATACATTAGGGGCCTTTCCATTAAGTAATGAGTGAAACCAAAGGAGGAAATTATGCTTTGTACTAAAAATCCATTTATCCATTAGATCACAGTATCGAAAGCATAAAGGAAGTGTTATTTTAGCTTTCAGCTGGCCAGAAAATGCCAGTTGGAAGACAACAGGAGGCTCCCTTTCACAATGTAAGAGCCCTTTCTTCCCTGGATGAAGGGAGCGTTTCTGGCTGCAGCCTCCTGCTGCTTGTGTGTGTTTCATTCTTACTCTGGGCTGAAATGCTCCTGTCAAAAGGTGGAAAACAAATCTAATTGTACATGACATAGCTAAAGCCTTGCTGTATATCAGTTCAGTATTTACGTGGAATAATTTTGGAGTGCTTATTTTGTTGCTTTTGATGTAACCTGAAGTAATTATGTGGCAACAGCCAAGTCCCATCCTTGCACAAAGCACAACATTTATAGGGAAAATTAATATCATATCAATCACTGATAGTCAAAAGGATAAATAATGTGTCACAGGCCATGGTACAGATCGTGCCTGGGTCTGACCTGCTTCAGCCCTGGTGCTAGACTGGAGCATGTGGGAATGCAGACACTGGTATCTGCTGTCTGAGCTCTGCTCCAGTTTGCACTACTGTAGTGCAAGTGAAAAATGAGAGATGTGGGGGTTAAAGGCTACCTGCAGGACAGTGCACTGGGGAGTCAACCTTATTACCTGGGCTTTCCGCATGCTTTGCTGTCCCCATCAGCTCCCACCACTCACTTTGTGCCTCGATGATCCAAATTACCTGGCAGCCCCTGGGACAACACCTCTCCTGCTCCTATGCCCCAGTCCTACACAGCAGCAGTTCTTGACCTGCCTTTGAGCAACATGAGCTTAAGGAGAAGCACTTAGGCTGCCCTTGGGAATTAGGCTTGAGGAACGCTGTGGTTTTGGGGTGGAGAAGCATCAATTTTCTATTATTTTAGCAAAGGAGAATGTGTGTTTGGGATAGCTCTTCACACAATCTTCAGCTCTGGACTTAGCATGAATTCCTCTCCAAGCCACCCACCTACGCAAATCTCTGATGCCAGAATGCATTGATGTGAGGATATTTAGTCTGTGGGACAAAGTTGCACAGTCTAACCCTTAATCTAGAAGCAGGGTTATTTAACTGAGGATTACTTAAATTTCTTCTGGAGTTGCAATACCTGACAGCAATTATGGACCCAGTGCGAGGCTTCCAAGAAAACACTTGCAGTGATGTGGACATATTTCCCAGTATGTATTTGAAATTGCACTGTTCCTGAAGGCTGTGTCACTTGTGTGAGGTTTTCTTCACTTGCCATCTCGTAGCAGGATGCCTAACTCATGAGTCTGCCTTTAAAATCCAAGAGCAGATCGTGCGGGCATGAGGATTTCAACAGAGCCAGGATGACTCATGTCAGACACTTCTCTCAAGCCCTCTTGGTCACTAACATGTTTTCTAACATGAAGATACTACATGTTGAGTGTTCAATACATACTGGCACCACTGGTTCTTGGTTTAACCTGCAACCATTATACTCAGCAGATTGCACTTGTCTGCTCTGGGGTGAAAGATGGGACCACCTAGGTCTCCCTGGGGAGCTGATCCACAGTGTAGCAGTGGAACAACAGGTCCCTAGAATACTAATCTCATGTGCCTGAGATACCTTCAGCCCCTTGAACTCAGCAGAAAGGACCCACCAGGACTGGTGGTCCTTACCTCCACCACACTCTTCCAGGTTTGCTGTCCATCGTGTCAGCTCATCCCACTTCACACACTCATGAGAGTGTTCCTTATCCACAGCGGCATTGCTAGGACTAATTGGGTAAAGATGTTGCTGGAGTGTGCTTCCCTTCCCCCAACACAGCTAAACAATCATTGCCTTTCATTGCCACCCTGGAACCACTACCGCATCCCTCCACTCACTATGGTTTTGGCAGTCAAGAGACTTTTTGTTTGTTTTTAAACATAGCACCTCCTTTTTTTTCCCTCCTGCCTCTCTTCCATTGCCATGTTCTAGCTGGCAGCATCAATGAGTTAATTCAAGGGCAGCCATTGAATTCAGAGAGCTGTTTGTAAGATGAAGCTCTCTGTCATCATTTGTGGAAAGAGAAGGACTCTCATGGCAGTGAAACAGAAAAAATTGGGGTCTGGCAATGATGTAGCTCCAAACAGGAACCTGTTTGTTTGTTTTTGATAAAATCCCTCCCCTCCTCCCTGCATATATCAGTAAGAAAAAAATCAGGTATTGCAGCAAAAGATTTCCGTCATGTTTTGCCAGAGCTTCAGGTGCAGCTTCAGTGTCACAGAGCATCTGTGTGACCTGCTACAGCAAAACTATCTGAACAAGACAGGCATCCTCTGTGTTTTGCAAGACTTCAGGTCTCCAAGCCCAGCCTCAATGATTTTTGCAGTCTCTCAGCCTGTTCCAATTGGCATCAGAAAATTGTCACCAGGGCAGCAGGTAGCATGAAACAGAGTTGAACTGTGTCTGGTCATGCTTCAACTCCACCTACCCCACAAAAGGTCAAACCTGCATTGGCTTTGCAAAAGATCCAGTTTTTTAAAGGAATCTTTTACTAATGAGTTCATTCACCTCAATAGAAACTACTCTGCAGAGCCAGCCACTAGCTTTTATCTGTCCTTTGAGCCCACCAGCAAAGCACACAATCACTCCCAAAGCAAACACATTCCAGCATGGCTACCAGCAGATGAAATAGCAGACTCTGTTGGCATGGATGAGGTTATTGCTTGAGGAAAAATTGCAGGGTTGGACCCCTAAGGAGTGAAGGCTGAGCAGAAGACGGGATTGACAGGATGTTATGTGTACTCTGCAATTCCACTGTGTTCACTACCCGCTACATGGCCTGCTAACATCTCACCCTTGCTTTTTTATGAAACAATCCATATGTTTTCAACTCAGAAATAGATTTCTTCTGAAGTTTAGAAGCAGTTATGTCATAGCTGAAACAGCTGTTCAACAACCACCCAAGCAAGAGGCAGTTCACTGTGCTGAGATGGTTCTGTGCATCTGAGTGTCCCGGCACAGTGGAGAAGCAGGAGGAAGCGTGACTGGGTGAAATACTGCTGCAAACTGTGCCTGTGGATGGGGTTCAGCCCCCACAAGTCAGTGTCCAAAAGCTGGTGCAGAGTAGAGGTTGCCTGCCTGTGCTGCCCTGTGGTCAACAGAGACAGCTCAGGACTGGGCTCACCCCCACTACTTAAAGGTCTCTTTCAATTTAGGAAGAACTGGCCCATTTGACCATTTCATGGATTTCAGAACATTGCTTCAATGCAAGTGTGCAACCCCCAAACCTCTGTGCCTGTGCATTCAGGGAAGTTAGGGTGAGGCTTCTGCTCTATCTCCACTGCTGCGGCACAGGGTTCTTGCCTTGCTAGTGCCAGCCGTGGCATGGGCTGAGCAGCCTAATGAGGACAGCAGGACAGTGTGGCCATCCGTAGCCCTTCACACAGCTCCCCAGAAAGCTCAGTCCCAAAGTACAGAGACCTCAGAGCAGGATAAGACCCGTACAGAGATCTTCTATAGCTTGTAGATCCTACTGATGCCACACTAGGCTTTGTTTCCTGATGAGGGGTTCATACCTGGGCTGCCTTTGCCTTTTTGGTACGTGTAGCACACGTTAGCTGCACCTTGTAATTTCAATGAACGTGATGCTCTAAGCATGACTTCAGACTACTGTTGTGGGAGAAATTACGGGTAAAAAGTGTACAATTTATTTAAATTAAGCTGAGGTGATGCCCCATTTCTCCTCATAAAGAGAACAGAGTGCTGCAGACTTCCAACACTGGGTCTTACTCACGAACCCTGTTTTTCAAAACAAACCACAAGCCGATGACCTCTAGCATGTGGTTGTGCGTGCCACAAGATGTGAATAACAGCATAAATATATTCCTGTCAGCCTGCTTATGGCCATTTCTCATAACATCTTGGAACAGCACAGGAGACCACACTGAATATGAAGTTTCCATGATTAACCAATGGTTTCCAGTGCTGTGATTATGGTTTAACCAAAGATTATTACTTTGTGCAGCCCGGTACTTTGGCATCATCATCATCGAATTATCACATTGCAGTGACATTTTGCTCCACACAGTGGTTGCATTCAAGGCAATGTTTGCTAAGAGAGTGAATTGAGTGGAGGCCTTCAGCAGTCTGAAGTATGGGAGGATTACAAGAAGTTTGATTTGGATAGAACCCATCCATTAGCAATTATTCTTAATAACAGGCTTTATAAGCTTAGGAGGAAGGAGTACTTAAAAGGCTCTACTTATAGAGGCCCATACAAAAGCTAAGCAAAGTCCAATTCCTGGCCTCAAAACTAGGATGAACAGGGAACTGGTGCTGCTAGGAGAGAGGGGAGGTGCAAGTCAATAATGAAACGATAATACTAACAGCATAAGCAACATTTCCATCTAGAGTAGAAATGTTGCTTTTTTCCCATTCATTGATATTTAAACATTTCTGCCATTTTATACTGAGCACCATGGGAAGGAGCACTGTCACTGGTTCATCTGCGTCACCCAACCCATCCTCTCCTCCCCATAAGCTCAGCTGCTCTCCCCCATTGTAACTGCCCCATGAACAGGCAGCAGCTGGGGGTGTCCTGGGCTCTCTCAGGTTAGTACAGAACATTTTAATCCTGATGCTCTCAAACCAGGACAGCTGTTTATCAGTGACAGATTATTAGTATTTTGGCACTTAAATTTTTTTAAAAAAACTTGAAAATTGGGTTGTTTCATGTAAAATTATTTATTTTGTACAAAGCCAAACCATGTTGTGGGGTTTTTTTTTTCATTCTGAACTCATAGTATGAAAGTTCATTGTCACAAGAAGTCATTCCAAGCCAAAGTTAAAAACTTCTGTCTTATAGTGTACCATCTGGGTTTACCTGATATATGTATATATATTTAGTAAAAATGTCAGCCAAGGCTAGGGACATTCACTGAATGTCTCAGCATCACTGAGCCCTGCAATTCTACCAAAACATGTTACGCTGCTGCTGATGGTGGGCTCCAATTTTATGAAGCAGTAAGTTTTGACATGGTCAAGCTCTGGGCAAATCCTACAGTGAAAGTGTTTTAGGTGAAGATCACAGCTCATTTTGCACCTTGTCCAACTCCTAGCTTGCCTGGCAAATTTTGTTGTAACACATCCCTGCCACTTGAGAAGTATTTTAAATGGTCACAGCAAACACTGGAGCTTCAGAAATATTGAATATGAGTCAGCCATTGCTGAGTTTTGGTTTGGTTTTGGGTTTTTTTTAAATGATTTTGAAGTTGGTCACCCTTCATAAGAGACAAAGAGAAATGCCAACATTATACATAAAACTTCATTCTCAGGGCAGAGCCTGGCCAGGATGAAGTGCAACAGCTGCTGTTAAAATAGCTGACAACAAGTCACATAAGTTAGAAATATTTCTCTAAGGGAAAAGTCAGTCTGGGTGGCACCATTGAAGGAAGCAGTCTTGGGTGACAGCTTTAAGGCAGCACATTGTACATGAACTGAATCCTACCTTGCAAGTTTTTGAAGAAAGAAAATGAGGAGGCAGTGGACTACATGCATTAGCTTTATGTTTTTAAAGAGTATCATCTTATGTGGCTGGAGAAACCCATAATTCTGCACTGCTTGAGTGAACGTTGTGACAGGAACCAGTCCCTGGTTGAACCACTTGTCTGGTATTACACACAAAAACCAGTCCAGAGATAACTGCCAGGTCAGCCTTGTCTGAGAAAAGATTTTTAGGACATTTCTTTTCTGTTCTAATCCTCTAGGTTATTGCTAAGTTTACTCTTTTGGGCAAATTTCACACATTCTGCTTTTATGGAAAAGGCTTCTTTAAACACTGAATGAAAATGATGCCCTTTGGTGCTTTTAATTCACTGTCTTTGCAGTAATTTGTGCCAAAGAAAGGAGGCAGGGGAGTCCTTATAAATCTGTATTAATTGAAATAAATGAGCCACGCTCCTGAGAACAGTGTACCATAGAGGAAGGTCTGTCTCTTGAATCCTGCTCCCACATCTGTCCCTTGTGATTTCAGGCACGTCATAAAATCCATTGTCCACCTCATTTTCCCACCTTATTAAGATGGGGCTGAAGTTGTTTCCTTACTTGACACCCCTGGGTGTTGTGAAGTCTAACTCAGTGCTTCAGAAGTACTTGGAGGAACTGGAGTTTTATTTTGAAAACCATAGCAAGCACTGGCCTTTCCCAAAGAGTGGCATTTATGAGCATACTTTCATTGCTCCCTTGGTTATTTCTTTTTCATTTAGAGTCTGGAAAAATGTGTTGAAAATCATTTCACTGGGGCCTCTGGGAGAAATCAAGCTTTTTGCAGAATGGGAGCCCTAGGAGACCACGGAGTGGCGAGGTCAGGTCCCCAAACCCACCAGACAGCAATGGAAAACCCCTCACCGGCTGTAGGCTGGGCCCAAAGCCCCCCACTGGCTTTAGGCTGGACCCAAACATTTGACTTTTTCCCAACTCTGTCATTTGCAAGTTCAGGCTCAGGGAAAGGGGAAGGTGAGAAAGGCATACTGAGAAGTATGTGTCTGCTCCCTTCCTCCTCTCCTTCTCCCCAAAGATGATTTCCATGCATCCAACTTTTTTCCCAGATATGGTATCACTTGCTTCTGTGACTAATCTCTGGGCAGGAGAGAAAAAGTATTTTGAAAGTTCAAGAGAAATATAAGCCAGCACATTTATGGGTGTTTTTCTCCTCTTCTCTGCCTCTGAATGACTAAGGTTTTATTATTCCTCTTGACCGCATGCTGAGATAGGTACTTTCCTTTCAAGCAGAGCCTGTTGCTGGCAGCAGGCTACAGAGGCTCCAAACCTGGTATACGCTTTTGTCTTCATGTCTGAGTCTTCCATTAACATCAATACTTTAGCCTTCCCCCCCCCCCCCCCCTTAGTGTTAATGCTTTTGGATAAAGATGGCCCAGGAAGGTTGAGGTGTCAAGGAAAGTTAAGTACTATGAAGAGAAATCAACCAGATCTTAGAATTTTACTCTCTCCACATGCATTATGATTTCACCTCATGTGTCTTTTTACTGGCCTGCTCAGCAACAGGGAAAGACCCAGGTGTTGGTCTGTTATAATTAAACCCTCAGCGATGGGGAACCAAGCTTTGTCTCTAGCCCCAGGCTCTGCATCAAGATGTCTCCATCTGCTCTCCCTCATGGACTCAGTAGTGGCAGATGCACTCAATGTACATTGCCACAAACAGGGTCAAGAAAAAATGTTTGGCTTTTCATGAACTGCTTGCATTTCCCTTGGAGGAGAAGGCAGAAGCGGGATAAAGTCATTGTGTGGGTTGGATCCTGCCCCCAGGGCCATGCTTGGCCCATGCACAGCCAGAGAACACAACCAGTATTGTCCATCGTACAACCACACAGCCACCACCATTGTGTTTGCAGTGCACATGTTATCTGAACTCACGTCTTCAAGAGGATCTTTCTGGTTGAGAGATGATATCACAGGCTCTGTGTCCACTTTCAGTCTGGACCAGTGCTAAGAGAAAAACAATTCTTGGCAAATTCCTCGAAGTGCTGGCTTTCTACAGTCTGGATGAAGACTGTTCAAGAAAGATGGGTAGGTGTGAGTTTCTGTGTCTTCCTCTTTTGAGAATTGGTTTCACCAGTGCAAAATAGAAGATAATAACGCTGCCATTAAAAATGAGGTGAATGCTCAGGCTAACTTGAGTGGGTGGAAAAGACTTCACACAGGATGAAGCTGGGGACAAACCTACCCTTGCCAAGACAAACAGCTGCAGAGATCTTTGGAAAGAAAAAGGGCCTTACTCCACTGCTGTACAAATAATTCAGCCACAGAGAGCTAGTTGGGGCTGTGTATCCATCAAGTTATAATTAAAACCAGTGGCTTTCATATGAAGAAAGAAAAGGTGTATCATAAGTCACACGAGAGGACTGGAGAAGTGATATCGTTAGGACAACAAACTGATATTCCTTAGGACAATAAAGACACAGGACCTGCACAAATCAAAGCAGAAAGCTCCCACTTTCCTTCCTACATGTGTCTTTCATTTGCTTTGCCTCTATCTGCCTGTTGTTGATGTTTTCTCACATTATCTTGTTCCCTTTGTTCAAACTGCATTTCATTCCAAGAAGGCAGGGAGCTCCAGGTGTGAATGAGGGCTGTTAGCATGAACTCACTGTCAGTTATTATTGTTATCATTCCTCTGAAAATCAGCTCAATGGAGGCTTGGCTTGGTGTAATTTGTTCTGCCGTTTTAACCGTATCCTCGTTAAATGTGGAAAATGGAATGAAGTGCAGAGCTCTGGATGGTGGCTTGCACCCAAAGGTGCAGCCTAACCTAATGAAGTGCTGGCATGCTGTGGAACAAGGTGTTTGAGCTTGTGGGGTTGGGACCCACTGCTCAAATGAATCAGGTGTTCAAGACTTAATGCAAAGCCCAGGGCAGTCAGTGGAAGGCTTTTGACTGGACATGTCTCGGACCCTCACCAGAGCTGCCACACAGTGTGGTTTACCAGGTGTTAAACCTGTGGAGAGGGCAGAGTGGTTTGTTAGGTATACAGGCTGTTTTGCACTCAAAGATGTACCTGTTGAGATTTTGAGTCCTTCCTCATTTTTTACAACTGCAAAAGTGTGGTGGAAATGCCAGGACCCAGCCTTGAGGTCTGTCCCATCACCCTGAAGTCCTGGCACTTGAACCTCACACAGCAATGCTCTTGAGTCATTCTTGTGCTGACACAGAGCATTCTTAGGTGTGTGAGATGGTATGGCTGGTATCAGTGTACCATGTGGCTGCCGAGCACCTTCCCATCCCAGCCTGCACACATTTGCACTGCTGATACCATCTGCCCTTACAAAGCAGTACCTGAAACTCACTCATTAAATGTACAGGGAAATATTTATAAGCTATTCTTTGTAGTGGGAGAAACTGTATGTTAAAAACACTGAAACAGAATTTGTAATATTTAATAAAGTTTCAGTGTTTTATATTTTAAGACCCCAGTGAAATTAAGTAATCACATTCCCACCATCCAGCTATTTAGCAATCTAAACTCAAAAATATTTTTTCTATTTTTTTTTTTTCCACAGACTTGCAATAGACTTGTGGGTGTCTGCTTATTTTCGTCTTTGGACATCCACTGTGATTTTTGAAGTTCCTTTGGCTCCACCTGTATATCCAACTGGGCCCTCATCTTCTCAGTAGTCCCCTCTGCTCCAGTTGAGCCCTTGGTGATGCAACAGAGCTCCTTTGTGTGGCTGTGTTGGATGAGCACAGTTTTAGGATGAGTTTAGAGCATAGACTGCCATAATCACAGAATCACAGAATAATGTTAAGCTAAACTCCTGCCTTTCCCCAGCTTGGTAGGACACATTCAGTCCCTCCACAAATCAGGTGTAATAGGAACAGCTCTGCCCAGATTCAGTGGTGATCAAGTGCACAGGCAACAACATGTTTTCCTTCAGATGTGCTGCCTCAAATACATTTGCCTGTAAGTCACTGTAGCCTCATTTCTAAAATGATGATAGTTATTGTGATCGCAGTGTGCTGGAACTGCCCCTTGGCTAGCAATTTCTGAAACTGCTTGCATGGGGTTGGAGGTCTCAAATATAATAATTTCTAGGAGTTTCATGAGAAGAGACAGCAGGCAACAGATAACAGGGAAGTTCTATTAGTACCTCTGCTCAGGGAGAGGTAGTAAGTTCAATCGTTAAAATACAAGCAAATCTGTAGTGGGGTGAAGGGGAGAGATGTGTTAAAAACCCCCAGAAGTCTTCATTAGGTTTGTTGCTCACAGCACACCAGGCTTATAAAAAAAAATAAATTAAAAAAATGAGACTTGCCAAAAAAGGAAGACACACAGGCATTTTATGTTGAGTTCTCTGCTAGAAACTGTTGCGCCTCCCCACTCGAATGCAAAAAGACTCCAGAGTATTTTTCCCTCAATTAAATGCTAGTCAGGAAGAGAGCAGCAACAACACTCTGCATTTTAATTTAAGCTTAAACTGGCTAAAATAAAAATAAATGAATCAATAAACAAACAAACAAATATGGCAGCAGACTGAGGCTGGGTACTTGCTCTGCTCTGCATCCATCCTCAGCCTGGAGAAAAGATGGGTGCAGGACAGTGGTGCAAACCTCCATTCCAGAACATCTGCCTGTGGTCCACAGGCTCATGGGGATACCTGGCCTAATTCTACAGTTTGCAATAAACTGGGAGAAGGTGTTAGATACATAACAAGTACAGCTGGGGGCTGCACTCTCGGTGGAAAATACTAGAAGGTCACAAGCTGAAACAATTGGAAACCACTGAGCAGAGTGAAACATGAAGAGAGGGCAGAGCTAAATCCTCCTTCCAACCCACCCAGCATGGGGACCACTTGTGGGTGGCACTCAGGTGGTTTGGGAACTGGAAAGCATTGATCCAAAAAGGAGATAGGCTGCTGGACGACAATGCAGATACTAAGCTATTCCACAAGAAACCAGATCTTCTGCCCTGAACTTTCCTCGTCACAGCTTCCTTTCTTTTTGGTGTAAATCCATAAACAGGAAAATCCCAAGTTAGAGTGAAAAGCTGCAATTGCAGTCTGGGAGTACAGAGAGAGGTCAAGGGAAGGAGAAGCTTAAGAAAATGGCACCGCTGAGCCAGTATTTGGCTCTGTGGGCTGAAAGTTTGTATTGCTTTTAGACCTGTGGCTGAACAGGACTCTTAAGAGCAAAAGGACTTGGCAGACTGGGACTGGCCAGGGCCAAGGATACGTGGCAGTGCAAGACTGGGCAGGGCAGGGA
Organism: Aegotheles bennettii; assembly: GCA_013398125.1. Classification (NCBI taxonomy): domain Eukaryota; kingdom Metazoa; phylum Chordata; class Aves; order Caprimulgiformes; family Aegothelidae; genus Aegotheles; species Aegotheles bennettii. The sequence continues at coordinate 241,259 of VZRW01000433.1, forward strand.
GTGTGGGGATAGGGTTAAGACCATGGCTGAACCATATGGACTATCCTGAGCAGCTGTGGTTCCAAATGTAGAGATAGCCCCAGCTTTGACTGTCTGGTTGGTATTTCAATAGTTGGGCTCTTTTTAAACTACATTTTTAGAGAGGTTCCTTTCTATATTGCAACAGCAACTCCTTCCTGTAGCTCAGTTCAGAACATGGTAGCTACGCTCAAACCAGCTCAAGTGTTTATACCTCCCACTGCATTTCCTATGGTGGCTATTTCTAAAACATCTTCATTGGTGGAGTCCTCTCAAAACAGTGTGTTAAAGAGCAAATGATTTAGCACATAATTAAGAAGCCAACAATGATGCTGCAATCAGCAAGAAGTCTGCAATGTCAACTACAAGGCAGGATTTGGGTGCAAGAAAGAGGAACATGTCAAGAAAAATGAGTAAATCTGTGCCTCTGTATCTTGGTGAGGAGAGGTCGCTTCTGCTCCATCCCCAACAGAGACACAGTTCCAGGGTTATTTTATTTGTCAGCAGCAACAACAGCGTTCAAAGGACACCAACTGTGCACTGGAGAAAGTGCTTCCCACTACCATCAGGAGTGAATGCAGATGCTTCATCTGGGCTTTTCTGCCCAGCCTGCTTGAGCCCAAAGACTGGCTTTCTGGATCTGCTGCCCCTTGCCCCACGTGAGCACTGATTTTGTGCTTCCCAGGGGCAGTGCTTGAGGACCAACAGCAGTGACAGTAACTTACGCTGCTGGTGTAGCTCCAATGGCTTGCAATGCTGTTTTTTCAACCATGAGTATGCAGGCAAATGGATTTAGTAGTGAGGGAAGGGAGTCATTAAAAGGCAAGAGCTCGGTTCTGCTTTCACTCAGGCTGACGAAGGTCCACTGACTGAAGAAAATACCTTCCTGAGATTGTCAGGGTGTTCTGCCTGCTCCTGGCTGCCTGGAATTGGAAGGTGAATCCGCTTGTGGCACAGATTGGGCTACTGGTGTTCAGCCTTGCTGGGCTGGTAACGCCACTGCCAGCCCTGTGGAGCACTTTCTGGCTGTCCATGTGATTGTCCTGCCCCATTCCCAGCTGTGGTCCCCTGTGCCACTGTAGGACTCGCCATGCACCACCCTGGGCAGCATGAAAATGAGCAGAGGTAAGAATGAAACATCCCAAACCTCTCCCTCTCTGTCAGTCTCACCCACGTACCAGAGTTTTCCCCCCAGAATTCAGGTCAATGTCCTTTAAGATCCCTGTTCCTGCTCCCC
>VZRW01000433.1:242573-257269 GCA_013398125.1 Aegotheles bennettii
TTTGATATGATAGCAGCAAGCTCAGTGCCTGGGTCCTGTATCTGCCTTTTGGAGTCTTTCCCTCTCCCCAAGCCCCACTCAAAACGTGCCGTGAGGTTAACCCTGTGCCTTCCCTCGAGTCACAGGGACCGGGGGCTGAGGCTGCTCCAGACTCGTTACACCCCAGAGGCAGCAACTTCCCACCAACAGAACGGTACAGAGAGGGATTCTCCAAAGCTCTGCAGGAATGGACTTGACGAAAACACATAATTTTAGGAGGAACCTTCAATTCCTGGTTTGGGATCCCCAGCACACCAATNGGGGGGCTGTGGGTGCCTCTCGCTGTGGACATCCCCACCCTGCTGGGGTGCCTGCAGCCTGTCTGCCCGCTGGAGGAGAACAACCTGCAACAGAGACAGGTCATGTTTACATCTTTCTATATAATTCACTCTTTATTTTTATTATTTTTTGTTCCATTAAAGCTGTCCTAGGTTTTTCCCCAATCTCAGTCTCTCCCCCTTGTTCTCCTGGGATGGTGGTGAGGGGATAACAGAGCATCTGTCACCTGGTTATTGCCCAAACCCGTGGCACCTTAGAATCATAGAATCTTTATGGTTGGAAGGGACCTCCAGGGTCATCAAGTCCAACCTTTATCCCATCATATTCCTAACCATCAGACCATCAGACCATGGCCTCAAGTGCCTCATCAACCCGTTTTTTGAACACCCCCAGGGACGGTGACTCCACCACCTCCCTGGGCAGCCCATTCCAGTGCCCAACCACCCTCTCAGTAAAGAACTTCTTCCCAATATCCAACCTAAACTTCCCCTGATGGAACTTGAGGCCATTTCCTCTAGTCCTGTCATTAGCAATTCGGGAGAAGAGACCAACACCAGCCTCACTACAACCTCCCTTTAGGTAGTTGGAATCACATCCTTCCCTGGGATGTGATTCCCTCCATCCCATGGCAAAGCAGCGCACATTGGCTCCGCAAACCGAATATTCCCCTTTTTTGGTTGTTCCCCAGCCTTTAGTGCAAAGGAAAGAACCTGGACACACGAGATTCTTGTGCTATGGATTTATAATAACATTTTATTAATATATTATGCTACAAAAATATTTTGACAAAATAATATTAGAAAGCATCTTTTTTTATTACACTCTTCAAAACGGTTCACGAAAGCAGGAGGCGGAACAGGAAAAAATATTTGAAATACATTTGAATTGAAAACTGACAAACGTGCAAGTTAAAACTTGGTGTGTGCAGGGATCCGTGGGACGGTTAATTGTTCCTGAAGAAAAAAAGTATTGACTACTTATTGGCAAGAGATCTCTGCCTTTAGCTGGTTTAAGGTGTCTCCTGAAAAGCCAGGTGCAGGGAAGGCTGCGTTTGGGTTGGGCTGAAACACACGCAGACAACATGTGTGCACACACACATGCACACACCGCTCTGTGATCTCAAAATCAGGCAATTACCTTTCTGCTTCAGTTAAGCTGAAACGAGATCAAATTGAAGCTGAACTCTAGCACACTCCATGGAACATCAATCACTTCAGAGATATGACCTGCCCATATGCTTTTTGGATATAATATAGAAATATCTTACGGTACTAAGCAGAGTTTGGAATGATAACATTTATGCTGAGATAATAACTTTGGCACTTTGATTTCTCTAACATAAATATATGATGGGAAATTCCTCCCTAGCAGTGGTATATGGTAATGACTAGGTCGTATCATTTGACTAATCAATGCACTAAACATAGATTAAGTTCTCCCTCTTTCCATCTCTCTCCCTCTCCAGAACTGTATATTGAAGAACTTAGATAAATATACAGCTCTGTACCTTGGGTGTTCCTAAATTACAGTGGAGCTTGGAGGAATGGGAAGGGGAGTTCAACAAAGCAGATTTTGACACCTGTATAAAGCATAGTTATCATAAATCATGTTCATCATTTATTGCCAGAAGAGGTATTGCATTATTCAACAGCCCTAGAGACTGCAGAGAAAGTACATCAGTCATAAAATATAAAATACCTTTTGTCTCAGCCTAACTGGTTCTCCAAGTGGCAATGCATGTTAATATAGCATCCATGGTTAAACATAGGCAAGAAAAGCATAATAACAATAAAGACTGGAAGTTAGATCTGTTGCTGGTGGTATGGGGTATTTATTCCACCAGGGCAAGAGCTTGGCAGATAATTAGCATTTGTTTATAATGTTACAGTTACATATAATGTGAATTGTATTTGTATCAGTTGCAGCTGCATTGAAAAGATGAAGCATATGAACATTCAGCTTTGGACTCATCAAAAAATCATGTCCTTGATTGCCAGACATTGCGTGACTCTCTTGATTGTGTTTCTCAGAGGTAAGCAGTATCACTGGTGTTTGTTATTATATATAGTGGACATGAATATTCTTGTTAAATCTCTCGTTCCTGGAATCTTGTGATTACATGGGACTCTGAGCTTTCCTTCAGAAAAAAGAAAACACTTCCTAGTTTTCTGAGAAACCCACAGAGAAAACTGAAGTCCCATGAAGCTGGTAGCCAGTGTCACCTCTAGAGCGTGCATCAAATCTGATGCACACTTTTTAAACTCATGGTGAATATGCTCATGGTACATTGCAATGGCTGTGCATAGATCTGTGCTAGCCAGTATTGGTGTATTTTAATTAATACTGGGCTGCTGTAGCTGATTAATAAATAATCCATTTTATCAATCACAGTGAGGGTCTCATTTTCTAGTATTGCTATGCTTACATGCCATGTATTGAAAAGTTGAAAAGTTACCCTAAGTCTACCTTAGAGTAAAACAACAGAATAAATGTTTGGTTAGAGAAATGTGCTGAAGCCCTTCATGTGGGGTTCCTGAGCTAGGCTCTATGGGAAGCTACTTAATCTTACATTTATTGTAAGTCGTGTTTTCTCCCCTGACTCGAGGAAGCCTGGATGACTGCGTGAGCTAGATGCTTTCAGTTGGAAGAAGCCAAGTGCGTGGGCCCCAAAGCCAGGAAGACACCTTGCTTTGACACCTACACCACAGCACAGCAAACGCAGGACACCAGCGCATGGGAAATCCGGTGAGTTCCAGTAACACTCCTTCATTTCACAGGAATTGCATACAAAATGCCAGGAAATGCAAATACATCAAAACATACTTTGATAGTCAAGCTATTTACATACTGTGATATCCAAAAATACCATGGGATCTGAGCTAATGAATATGGACCATTACTGTCCAGTGGAGGAGTGACTCATAGAAAAAACCTCATCAGTGACAGGTGGAGGAACTATTCTGTGTGGTACGATGACAGCTATGAGTGCAGAGATGACTGTGTGCTCTTAATATTCAGAAAAGCCCCAGAGCCTTATGGAGAAATCCACAAGTTGGGAAAGTGTAGAGCTGTAATTTCTAGTCTTGTTCCTATTGGTGGTTTTTCTTATGGTCTTGGACAAGCTGTTTCTGTTTTCTGCTCTTTTCTCTCTCTCCCTTATCTTTATGTGGTCTTGTCTATTTATACTGTAACTTTTCCAACACCTGGAATTATTTCTGGGATGATACCACAGAATCATTTCTGGATTCAATCAAACTATAACAAAATTCAATGGGTTTTGGTTCATTTGCTGTGCACTTTTACTATGTAACTTATCATCACCCTTAAGATTGCCTATCTAATTTCCAGTTCCATTTTTGTGAATAATGCATTATAATTTAGTTCTGATCTGTCTTGAATACAGCAGGAGAACCAATCATCTTTTTAAATGCATTAAGGTTGAGTTTGAAGGTCTGTTAAGCCATTATATTCAAATGAAGGTATTTCTGGGGTAATAGCTCAAATAAAACTAAAATGAAAGTTCTCAAAATACATTTCCAATATCCAGCTCCGTGTAATAAATACTATGCAAGGTGAATGGCTTCAGTCCAAAACTAACATCTCTAATCTTCTGCTGGCCAAAATACACAATATAAAAGTATGCACAGGGTGTGCTTGAACCTCACATTTGGGGCAAAGCTCAGTTTTCCATTCAGCCTTATCAACTGTTGTGCTTGGAAAAAATAGGGGCAGCTTATAGCACTGTCTGCCCTACTCTCTTATACTGACCACAAATCTTCTCAACTTTTTGCCAAAAATAGAGCACATGCTGGAGGTCAAAAAGAAGTTAGTTACCTGTATTCTCCCTGGCCTTTGTGAGGCAATGAGTTGGGATACATGATGGAAAAGCTCGGTAGCTCATCATGGTTTTAAATAAAACTATATGCCTTTTCCTAAGGTTATTTCCTAACCTACCTCCCTGAATTAACTGCTACAATGGCAAACAAACCATGCATCCTGCACTGTCTCTCACTACAGAGACTTTACCATTACATGAAATCATCTTTCTAGTCCTGGAGACCATGCTGTAGGGCTGGTGGGGAAGTGATGTGACTATTTTTAGTAAGACTTTTATCAGTATTATTATTATCAGCAGCATCATTATCACCTGGTATTTTTTTCAAGGTGAAAAAGGACTGCTTTTTCATAAAGAAAAGTTTGCATTGTATTTTTCTGGTTTTGTGACTTTAACTAAAATTTTATCATATATTTTGGATTTTTGTTTTGCAGATGACTTAGAAAGAAAAACACAATTTCAACCAAAATTAATTTTCTGGTTGAAACTATTGTATCCAAAGGGGTTTTTTTTCCCATCATGTTTTGTTGGGGAAAAAAAGCAACATGACTTATTAAACATAAATTTTTTTTAAGATGGACATTTTTTCTCTATAGATGGTGTCCATCACAGTCATGAGCAGTAGCTGCTTGGAGTGGGAGCAATTTTTTCAGTGACTGTAAGGTGTCATAACTTTTCCATCTAAGTCAGCAGAGGTACCATAGCCTATTAATAGAGTAATGTTCTGTAAATCTCCATGGCCCAGGGGTTAATTTGATTCCTGTGGTCTTGAACAGATTTTGGCCAAGTCATAATTCAGCATGGAGATACCATCTCTAAGCATTGTAATAGCAAGATGAAGAGGAATTTGTATATGTTTTTTGCCCTCCACGTTGTCCATATGCATTAATACAACTGGTACAAAGAAGTTCTATAGATGAGCAGGATACTACATCTTTATACCCTGTAGACAGAACAAGATCTGTTCTCATATATGCTGGGAAAGGTTGTAGGCTTGTGTTTATAAAAGATGAGGGAGAGAAGAAAATAATTCCAGTGGGATTAATCCAGACTTCAAAAGCAATTTTTTATTAAGAAAAAGGTGTCTTAATTTGTGTTAGCTAATGAATTAATCCCAGAGCAAAGAGGGAAACTGGTAATTTCCAAAGAAGTTAAATAGTTGAATTAAAGACAACAGGGGAACTTAGAGGGTTATCTTGACAAATGACTTACTAAATCATATAAAAATAACTGGGATTTTAGGTTGTAGCAGCTAACTTGAGTTAAGAATGCACCTATTTTTTCTCATGGGCGTAGGCCACAGAGAGCAGGATCTGATTTATTCAGTGTAAGCTATGCTAATGAGATTTAAAAAAAGTAAAATAAAGTTCAGCAGATATGTACTAATTGGACAGTTTCTGTAAAAAGTAAGGATTAAAGAAATGAAGCCATTCATTTGGTGTCAGTTCAGGCATTTGCAGAGTTGTCAGTTAGAAAACAAATATAGAAAATATTAATTTATCTGTTTCACCATCGCTACTGATTAATAGGGTTGTTATTAACATATACAACAAGAAAAAATAAGTTTACCAGTTGAATAAATACATTTTTTTCTTTTTCTTTTTTTTTTTCTTTATATGAACATGTATATTTTACAAAACCCCATAGCACTATGGGAAATAAAGATCCTTCTACAAAAAGAAGATGTAAGTCAGTGTTACAATAAAGCTTTAGAATTTCAAAATGTATCTGGGCAAAGAGACAAAATCAGCTAGAAGGCACTACTGATTCACTGAGAAGGTCCAGTTTGTAATTGCTGTTGCCATGACCTCCAATTTGTTCATAAATTATCTCTCTTCTCTATTCCAAGGGATTGCACGTAATACTAATGTGGTCAGGAAGGCTGCAGTAGATTCAGGAGAAAAGAAGCTATGGCCACGCAGAGAGAAGTTGTTATTGATGGCCATAAAATGCTGGCTGAAGCTGAGCTTGTAGGCTGAGGCTGGGATGGGTGATCTGAATGTGGCCTCTGATCCAGCCGGTTTGAAATCCAAATGGGAGGTTTGACTGTGATGTAGCCATTGGTTATCCTGATGTAGGAAGGCAACGTGGTAGTGCTAAAAGAGAACACAAGAGAAGGAAATTAAACAGGAGAACCGGTATCTCTACTCTGTGAGCTGTCAGCCTATGTGGCAGTAACTACCACAATGTTAATCACAAATTATCATTATTATTTGCACACATTAGACGTGCAGGGAGATCCCCAGGGGCTGCTAAGTGTGAGGTCTGGAAACAGCTCTTATTCAGGATGTCCCTCAGCTCCCTGCTGTTGGTAGAATATCACCGAAAGAAGGCTTGCTCTTGATAGATCTAGTTTATTGCACTATTTTTTTTTTAAGCATACAGTGGTGGCCAGCATGACAGACTGATGTTTCTTTGTGCTGACCCAGGATGATACCATTCTTAGGCACCTTCTTGCCGCCAAAGGTCTCAAAACTTGTCATGTCTCAGAGACATATCTTACCCATGATGGACAAGATACAAAGTCCAGGAGGGGCCACAAAACATCTTCCCCTGTTTCACAAGCTGTAAAGAATTTCCCAGGAGTCCCTTACACATCCGATAACCTTCAGCACAAGAGATCAACCAGCTTAATTTCTTTTCCTGGCTTTAAGACATTGTGGATCAAATCACAATGCCAAAATCAGACTCACTGTGAAGTTTCCCTGTCTGTGGACTTGCCCCAGTATTGGTGTGCTTGCTTATTGATTGTTGCGTCAGTTAGTACTTTGATTTGAATGGGCAGGTTGGAATTCATCATGATTCCCATGGCACTGAAGGTCAAAAAGGTCCATTGACAATTGATTCAGAAGTTTCAAGTTGTAATCTCCATTTCACAAAGCGCTTCCATTGCATCCACTATTGGATGAGCCATAATCCACCAGTTGTCACAGAGCAGCACAATTGAGCACAAAGACTATGCAAGGTGGATTCTGGATTTAAAACCAAGTTCCCCTGAGAATGAGATGTGACACTAATAGCTGCAGATTCTCAGGGTTACTTTTTAAATCTTTCATAAAGGGGATTTGGAGGCACTGAAAAATGACTGTCAAATAATTTTTTATGGGGTTAAAAGCTATGCAGTCCTATAGATATTAGCTAGAGTATCTAAGATCCTGACTTCGGAAGAAAAAGGCTGTGTCTTGCATAATATCAGACAAAAGGAACAATACCTTGCTTCAGATTCAAGCATAGAAATAGAATTTAGTAGCACTGATGGCTTTTGTCTTTTTCTGTCCAAGCAATAACAAGATGGCTTTTAGCTCAGATACTTCAAATGTGTCAAGGTAATCACAAACTGTGAGAAGAACAGAGTCCACCCAGAAGGTGGCACTGGTTAACATATACGTGAGTCAACACCAAATGCAATAGACAATCACTGCACATCACATCTCACCCTGGGTTTTGGGATAATTAATTTAATTTCTTCCCTCATCCTTTATACCATCACCACATCTTCTGGGTGGGATAGTTGTTCTGCAGCTAGAAGTGATCTTAAATAATGTGCAATGAATTAGAGTAAAAAGGAAAGGAAGTCTAGAATCAAAGACATGGGAATTGCTTAGCAGGAGCAGATAATCCATCCAGCCAGTATTAGGTCTCTGACAGTGGGATGTGGTGCTCATTCCAGAGGAACAAACTGCTGTAAATAGAAAATTCTGAAATCAAGCCTTGCCAGAGAAAGCTCTTATCTAAATTCCCACGGTGAGTGGTTGGTTTATGTCTTGAACTGATGATACAAGACACATAGCTTTAGAGCTTCTGCTATATTGCATGAAAACCACTGCAGTCACTTAACACAAAGAGTTGATCTGGGATAAGCTAATGCCGCTGTTTCAAATTTGTCCAACTTTTTTGAGTGGTTAATTTAGTGCTGGCAAGAATGATACCAGATTAGGTGCTGTCTATCCAAGCTCCTGTAACATACGTAGCATCAAGTAGGAACAGCTTTCCCACAGTAAATACAAAGCATCATTGAAGCATACTGCTGACAAAAATAGGTACTACACACTCTGAGTAATTCAACAGCAATGCAGTCATGCTCTAGCCCCTGATCCAGATCTCATTTATCCTGTTGAGCGATGCTGTGGTGAACAGATCTGGCAACACTGCCAGCAGGATCACAATTTTTGGGTTTTCCCTGTACCAGTTTTCCCTAAGGTAGGTATAGGTAGGTGCTCGTACTTATCGCTTGGTTACTGTTTGTCACTTTACAGAACTACACAATTTAGCCCTAAATTAACTTTTAAACTGCAAGGAGGGTCTGGTTTTCAGTTTCAATGTAAGAAACTTTGCCAAAATACCATTCAGACTTGTAGTTTGGGTGTATCCTGCTCATAACACATTCTATGGGCTTGATCCTCCAGCAAGATTAAAATGTCCCCTGCACAAACTGTTTTCATGCACTGCAGGGATGTATTGTGTGAGATGTCCGTTGGGGGACACAGGCTGGCCAGGGAACCCGTAAGAGAATCACGAGCCCACTCATCAGCTAACTACATTTAAGGGATTCCTAAAGCAGCCTTAAATCATTTTACATTTCTGTATGATGTTTCCATTTTCTAGTCAACTGCCAGAAGTGTTTTCTTGTCTTTTTTTGTCGATTTTTTTGTCTCCCTTTGAAAACAGGTCTTTTCTGGGTAAAAAAGACCCCACAGTTTACCTAAAATCCCAGGGTTTCCTTTTGAAAGACCTCAGAATTTTTGACCACTCTTCTCCGTGAGTGAGGTGATTTTCTGTTTTCAAGACACCAGGTTTCTATAAAGGCTTCCTTGTTAAGATAAATACTGTTAGGTGGGGTTATTTATTTCTAAAAAATTCTTAAGTGCTTTAAAAGAGAAGAACGAGTGCGTTTCCATTAACATGTACAAAGCATGCTAATAGCAAATTAATCAGTCTTTTCACATAAGACATTTTCTTAAACGCAACTTCTAGCATGCTAGCCAACTGCCAAGGTGGTTTAGAGACATTTAAAGAGAATGTTCACTTTTATCAAATGCTACAAAACTCCTTGTAAAAGCTCCAAGTTTGCGACTAGGCTGTTTCTATAGTGAATGGGGAGAGAAATCTGCCCAGAAGATGGTCCGTGTCATCCCAGTGCAGGTCTCCAGGGTGTACTTGTTGTCTACTTACTTGTTGTCTTTTTCTTCCTGGGGGCTACAGAGGGGCCCTGGACAGCCAGGTTTGATTACAACCTAAGCTTAGAGGTGGCCCTGGTGTCAGGAGATGATTTCTCCAAACTCTGAGTATGTTTCCACGTGCACCTAGGACCTCACTGACCCTCAAACCTTCCCTAAGGATGAAAGCAGCAGCAAAGTCCCCTGAACTCAACTGGAAAGTTTCCATTTTCCTCAGGGAGGTTTTGATCATTGCTGAAATGTACATAAAGAATAATAAAAATGAATCACAGATCCGAGGGATAATCATCTCAATTATTATCACGCCTTCTCTTGCCAGCCCAGGATATTCTGTATTTGATTCTTCTGTGTTAGATAAAAATGCCTTTATTAAAACGTTCCACATGATCTGTGGTGAACAGGCAACCACTGGCTCCACTGTTCATACCTCTGTTTTTTTGCTTCTGTGTATGGGATCGTTTTAAAAATTTGGAAGACACTGGGTATCTTTTAGCCAAATGACCTGCGGTATCATATTCATGAGCTTGTACTTTTGATCAGATAATAGGGCAGTTTTTCAAATCAGTGCATTAGTCATACATTGTCTTACCATCATTAGAACATGTAAAACTTTCCCCCCAAAAAATGAGGCCCCAGGCGCAGGCTTTGTGAACAGACCCTACTGAATCCAATTACATGATTCAAGTCCTCTGTGCTGGAGGCATGCTGAAGCACCTTGATGATTTGGGAGCATTTTAAAACTGAAAAATAAAACAAACACACATGCAATGCTCTGGGGGAATTTCTGTTCTGATTTAGCTTGCGAGGACTTTGTAAGGAGCTCACAAAATAATTTTTAGCCTGACTTGGTTTATCCATATAAGCAGGGCTCATCTGACCACATGTGACAGAGCAGCAGAATGTCAGAAGATAGGACCAGAAGGGACTTTCTGGCCCATCTGTCCCAGAGACAGGAACAGGTTGTAAACCCCTCATGACATTTATGTCTAATCCAGTCTCAAAAAAACTCTACAATGATAGCAATTCCAGAGTTTCTGCAGACATCTATTGCAGCATTTCACCATTCCTGATGTCCAGAATTACTGCCTAATGTTTCACCAAATCTTCCTTGCTACAGCACAAGTTCGTGACTTCTCCTGTCCCCATGGACAGGTTTATTCTTTCCTCTTCTCAGCAGCCTTTCACGTGTTTCGAAGACTTAACTGTGCCTCACCTCAGCCTTCTGTCTTTTAAACAAACAATTCCCTCTGCCTTTCTCCGCAATTCCGCAGGTGTTCTCCCTCTATCCTTCCTTCTGTTCTCCCCTGGCTTTGCCTAAGTTGATTTGTGTCTCCCCTGGAGTGAGATGCCCCAAACTGTAAACAGTAGGACTAGCTGAGATACCACCAGCCCTATGCTTTGTGCAGTAGGTACCACTGCGTCTGTATTTACAAAGCAAAAGAAAGTGCATGAAAAATACATGATCTCTAGGAAGATGGTCTCTTCACTACCTTTTGCCTCTAAAGTCCAAACTACCTTTATGGTCCCAGTCTCTATTCTGAAGCTGGTGGAAAATTGATGGTGCTCTGAGAGGGTGAGGACCAACCAAATTAAGGTGATATTTCTCTGCATTTTTAATCTGCTGCCATGCCTTGGTCCCAACATGGTTTCTGTTCAGGGTGGAGAAAGTGACCCTTTTAAGCATAACTTACAAAGTGTTTGAGGATTTTTCTGGATCAAAGGAGCTGTATAAACACATGACAACTATTTTTAATAAATGTAAACAAATGTGGATTCAGACAGCCTTTCTTACGATAGCATCTGATGAAAGAAGCATATCAGGACAATGTGCCAGCATAGATTGAACCCTGAAAAAAAATGCACGTTTCAATTGAAAACCTAAAGAGCTAGTAAACTGGAAAAAATTTTCTGAGTAAATACAATAATGGCTGTTTTGCATTTGTGATTTTATGTTAACCTTATGATGACTAGGGTTGGTTTTTTTTTAAGTGATATTAAGCATATGCTTCCTGTTTCTTTTCAAATTTGCCCTATTTTTTTTTCCTTTTCAGTTAATGAGCAGATGTGAAAGGAGTTGATCACATTATTTTTCTGGTGACCAGAAATAATGTTCTGCTAGGGAAGACAATTACTCTTGGAACTAACCAGACCTATTTATGTCACCAACATTTATTAATCAAGATTCGAAAAATACATCTGCTTAAAGTGCTGGGACCAACCCGTCGCACTACGTAAACAAGCTGGCTGGCGAGAAGTCTGACCACACGTTTGAAAGAAAAGAATAGGTGCTCAATCAAGAAGAAAAAATCAGTACATTGGGGGGCGGGATAAAAAAAAAAAACACACTAGAAATAAATCACAAGTACTTAACTGTGAAGACCACTATAATAGCCTCTTAAATGGCATGTGAAGTCTTAATCTCCAGAAATTTTCAGGTTAATATTTGATGTGTTTCTGGAAGGGATTCTTTAGATCAGCATAGGCTCTGTCCCTCCCCGAGCTTCATCTATCCCTTCATCACTGCCTTCCTTACACACACTGTTCTTGCAGCCTGAGGGATAAAACCTGCAAGATGCTGAGTCTTCTGGTCCCAAACTAGCAGGATGCTAAGCACTGCAAGCACTCAAGTGCTCTCAGCTAGGCTAGTATTCACGTACCTACAACTCAGCACATCCTAAAGCCCTTTGTGGGATCAAGGCCAAGAGGCTCATGCTTTTGCACGGTTCAATTAATTTAAGAAAAAATAAAATAATCCAACCTGGATCTGATTAAGGAATCCAGTTTTGGTCCAGAGGAGGCCACTACTTATTTACAGTAGTGTAGTAAACCGCCTTTGCATGTCTGAATGAGCAAGCAATATCACACGCTGGTTTGTAGCCAACAGAGAAGATATGGGATGAGCCAGAGTCATCTTATCTCTACTATTTTCCCTTGATTCCAGCGTTATTGGGAGCCCAGACCTTTGGCCATTTTCCACACTGCAAGCATCCACCCTCTCTGCAAGCAGCACAGCCGCGGAGTGATGGGGAGGCAGCTGCAGTCATGCTATCAATAGAGGGGTCAGGCAACATCGGGAGCATTTCAACAACCTTTCGCTGTCCATCTGTGCTTTCCTGCTGACGAGACTCAAATGGGCACCATCTTTCCACCTGAGAGGAATGTCAGTCTCCCATCTAGCCTCATTTCAACGCTCTGGCTCCTCTGGAGACCGACAGTGAGCATTCCCCTGTCTGAAGTGGGCACCTGTGAGCCTCCAACCTCTGTGCAGAGGCACAAGGCAGTGCCCATTTGCTGATAGAGGTCTGTTCCCCCAGATCTGCTGTTTGTTAGGCCCATGTCTGCCATAGAAAAAGGAAGGCATCAAGGGAGAAAAGGGAAGGGGAGCACAAGTTTCACCAGGCAATGGCACTGTAAGGGCAGAAAGCCATGAATAAGCATGCCAGGCCCTGAGCCTCACTGTCTCCATGTACTGAAGTGCAGGAAGACCTCTGCCTCAGACCCAAAATCTCAGCAGAGTTAGGGTTCGGGTTCAAAGAACCACAATGCCTATTGCTACAAGGACACTTGTAAAGCAAATGGTGTCCCAAGGAAAGCACAGCACTGCACGAGCAGTGCTCCACTTACACTTTTCTCCTGTGGGCCACCGTGGCGCTAAGGTCCTCTGCCTCCAGCCCAAGAGTCCAAATCCAATTAGGGTTACATTTAGGGTTCAGAGACCCACAAGACCTACTGCTCCAGAGACACCTGTACAGCAAAGAGCCTCACAAGGGTAATGTGGCAGTACACCAACATTTATGCCATCACACTTTCCTCATCAGGGCCAGCCATGACGCTGGAGATCTTGGCCACAGTGACAAAATCCAACTAGGGCTATGGTTAAGGTTAGGGTCAGGGTTCAGAGAACCGCAAGGGTGGTTCTGGGGAGCAGGACACTGCATGCAAGGATGGGCTGCTTAGGGGGGCGTGAAGAGAAGCAATGTGAGACACCTTCACCTCCTGAAAGTGTAGGACTGAAGTTGTCAGCAGCCTCTGCAGAACAAGCCATCAAAGAGAATCACAGGCAGTCCTTAAGAGGCCCTGGCCTTTAACAGCCTTTAAAGAGTGGGATTAATTGTAGCTATCTCAGATGCAGTCTTGTAGTCAGCTATTCAGCTGTGTTCCTGCTACAGTTCATGGGGAACAAGACGTCTCCATTTGGCAGTCCATCGCCCCCCCAGTGGCATGTCTCTAAGGTAGGTGAGATGAGCTGCTTCTGAAGATCTCTATCTTTGGAATTCATATCTCCTGAACCCCAGCCAAGCTCTCGCCCCAGTGAGGGCTTTGACTGGTAAGGATGGGTTCCTAAACTGGGATGGGGCTGCAGGGTGGGGAAGAGGAAAACTACTGCTTCTGCAGCCCAAACTGGATGGGCCGTGGGCTGGAAGCCAGGAGATTTGTTTTTTATCTCTGTGTCACTCACTGAGGAACTATCAAAACCTTGTTAAATCACATTACTTCTATTGCTCCCCTGACTCTGATCTGAGTCAAGACCTTGAAGTGTTAGTGTGACACCACCAGCACTAACCCAATGTGAAGCGTTTTGCAGGCTCTCACTGTGATTTGCAGGTTCCAATAGCCCTGGCCACCTGCAAAATACATCTGCGATGACAAATTCAGCCCCAGAGTGACACTAACCTGCAGCGAGGCTGAGCACTACAGGGGCACCCTAAAGCCACAGGTGGGTCACGTTGTTAATGCAAAGTGTGTCATCTGCTGTGGGGCCAGAGGAGGGGACGGGGATGGGATGGGAGTGATGGGGACTGCTGCCTCAGAGACAGGAAAGAGCAGGAGAGGAGTTTGCTGTCACACAGCAATTCAACCTGAGGGGCATGGGGACACTGATACAAAGGTGGACATGAGGGTGCATCTAGCAGATAGAGAAGGCGCAGGTGAGAAACAACTCCAGTGCAGCCCGAGGGCCCTTTTCTGAAGTAAACTTCCAGCACGTGGGAAAGTTCCCTGCACCTCACGGACAGGTTTTGCTTTCCTCCATCCCCAGAAGAAACTGTGCGTGGTCCTTTTCAACCTCCTACCCTCAAGTCCTTCAGGAAAACCCTGCAAATACGAATCCTGTACCCACACATGTGGCAGCAGAAGAATCAGGCCTGCTGCTCCTTTCCAGACAACTGCAGAATGGTGTAAAAACACAGAATGTTGTAAAAACCAATAACCTTTGAAGCACACCCTCTGAGTAATTACCCCATTCCCATCTAATGACTTAAAGATGTTATATTCCTCTCTGATTTGGCAACAACAAAGATTTCGACCTTATTAAAACCAGCCTGTCAGGAAACTACATGTCATCCTTTAAAAAAAGGGAAAAAAAA